>JAZHYW010051926.1:0-48942 GCA_037355805.1 Ixodes ricinus
CATTAAAGAGAACTACCGTAAACTACTTATTTTTCACTTGGAGAAATATATTTAGCTGATTTAGGTCAAGCTGAAGTTTACCCAGATAATTTACGGGATGTAATGATGGATCTTGTAATATATATTCCAGTGTGTTACATTTTACCACAATTATTCACAGGATTTATTTTTCTGGAAATTGTAGGCGGTGCCGAAAATTAACAAAAAGTGTCGTTTCAACATATTGAGACCCAAATGAAGTTCCTGTTCTAACTACCAGAGCATATCAGGGAAAGCACATTGAAAACTTGCAACTGGACTCTAAATCGTTGATCAGGGTTGATGCATTTGATGGGCGTGGAAAGAATTCTCAGGGTTAACTTTCATAAGCTTTACTTTATTTTTTGGAAACTAGCAACAGCCAGTTTAGTCGTAGATGACGTCTTTCCTAAATGCATCAATTTGATCGTTTCCCACTGACGTGACTGAAATGATCACAAACACATGACCGGATAGATCAAAGTGTTTGTAAATCCTGTTATATGCCAGTACTAAATAGTTCTGATAACAATTACTACCTTTTGTTGGTTGTTCACAATTAAGTGAAAATGACAGAAACACCAACTACAACTTTGCAAAGTCTTGCTAAAACAAACCAAGCTGAATTGACTACATGGCAGAATACTGATGGATGGTCTCTGACAGTGTCATTGGGCTCTTGCCTTTAACAGAGAACTATGGAAAACAAAACATACAAAGATATAGATGCTGAGACAATGAAACTACTCACCACCTCGGCTAGGGCCAGAACAACATGACAGGCTGCTACTACATAAGACGAGCTGAACAAGATATCCCGCCGCCAGAAGGTAGGCAACGTAAGGCGCTCTGTCTCGCTACGCAAGCTGAACGCCGCTGAGGTTCTGTAAGGCAAAACCGTTTGAGACAAGCCTGCGGATGAAACGACCCCGTCTTCCTTTCGACCGGCCAACCTTGGTAGTACCTCCTCGGAGTATCTCTTCTTGGAGCATTCTGGGGAGCACTTCAAGATCTAGACATGTCCCATAGTCGTCACTGTAACTGTTTTCATTTGAATTCAGGCACAGTTTGCAATCAAATATTTACTAAACATGTAAAAATAAAAAAAAGGACCAAAACAGCAGACAATACAGTGATGTGATTGCCGCTGCCCCAAACCGCCAAGTAACCCTGCTGCATCCTACGATATAATTTAATCCATAAAATCTGCCCAGGGCAGAATTTCGTTGCCTTTCCAAACGAAACTAAACAGTACCTTAATTGGGCAGACGTATGCTGCCAATGACGTACCTATTACAAAATGCGTAAATATTCATACCCGGTCTGCATAGTTTTTCCCGGCGTCTGCGCGTTCCTTTCTCGTCTTATTAGGTCTGATCTCTTGTCTATCCCGGCATACTCGCATTTTCAACTATGCTATCATTACTGTGAAACAGAGCCATGCTGCAGAAATTACTTTGTGAGCTGTAGCAGCCGTGGAAAAACTATATTTGGTCACTGTTCAGTCACCGTATTCGCCTCGAATATTACCATCCCATCCTGCAGATATATTTAAAATAAAATGAAACTAAATACCGCCACGTATTCATAAACATTCCTGTTGTAATCATACGTTATGAAAATCCATCTTTAATTCAAAAACTTCCTCTATTAAAGTATTGATTATCTAGATTCCTCTCGGTGGGTACTTCTTTCGAAGTTCCGTACGTAAATATACGCTGAAGTTGGATAAGAAGAGTGAGCTAAAGCAAAGACGAATGCATGCTGAACCCGCACAGCAACACTATTATCTCGAAATTCAATGGGCCACTGCGCAGCTCAAGGCATTTTGAAAACTGGCTACAGTATCTGCATCGATACACTCAAATTCTTGTAGTTTTGTAGGTGCACCACACCCGGCCTATGGACTTCTTACAATACTTGTCTCAAAAGTCCCATTTAATATTGCAATTTTGGGGATAAGTACTTGATGGAACAGGCATGAGTTTCGATCAGACAGCCGTTGGCTCTGCGCTCACCTTCTGGCAATTGTTGTAAACTGAACCTCCCACGTGCATGACGGCGGTGCGTGACTGGGCACCAGCTGGGCCTTTTACCCGCAGTGGGTTCTGCACTAACTGGGGTGCGGGAGCCTGATGAGTGGAACAGACCGCTCATCAAATTCCGTGAAATACAGACGTGGAAATAACTGCGCAGTTCAGATGATACACGTGCCTACAATGGCATCCAATATTCTTCTGCTAGCCACGCGGCTCCGACCGAAGCGTGCGGGGAGCAACCTGCCGGCGGCAATCTATAGCAGACGTCCCTACCCCCTGCCCCTACCTCCTCACCAGGGCAGGCAACCAGCAAGGGTGCTTTTTGGAGGCAATAGCCCTTAAATGCCACTTCGCAAGTGGATGTCTCAATTAATCAGGTGTTGAAAACAACATGACTCAACATACCTACGCTTGCTTTGGGCTTTCAGGATCAACCGTGTTCTAAGGAAGTGGAGTTAGAACCCTCAAACAAACATGTTTGTGCAGATCAACTCTCTGTCCATGCTCCTCAGAGTAAAGAATAAAGAATTCGGTCTCCAGGTGTCATCATGGACTCTTTACTCCGAATTCAAATGAGTTTATTTCACCTTGTAAAATACAGGTGGAGGGGCTGTGGAAAAAAAACAACAAACTACCTTGGCAATTTTGCAATCCCTATTCATTATGGCAACAATGGAAAATGAACATGCATAAAGGATAATGTAGCAAAACCTATAACAAAACAAAACTCATATATGGTTGGGCATTCTGCGCAGTTCTGTACTTGGGCAAATAAATCAAAATGCATAAGCTGATAAGCGTTGGAGGTTACAGGCATTGTAGTTTAAGCAGTGTAGATTTTATCTGCCAGTATAGTTCAATTCTCTTATCTGTAGTTGTCTCAATTCATTTATTATTATATTCCTCTGAACAATTTATAATGTACATAATCTATATTTACTTAGGTTGTATGCTGGGATCACTTGGGGCGAAAAGTTTGCACATGGCACTCTGTAGAGCGTTAAAATATGTCAAAGACTGCACATGCCAAATATTCCCGTTGCAAGTTGAAAACGTGGTTGTCCCAACATAATTGACAAATAATTCAAATGTATCAAAACAATGAATTATACAGAAGTAACTGGATGTGAAGAAGGTACCTAGCCTGACCTCATTACTCAAGTTATCTGAACTATTTTATACTAAATAGTTTATATGACTATCCCATGATATTTGCGGAAACATGACACGGGTGATGTTCCACAATTTCTATTGGGCAGCAATTAAGGAAATATCTTCATATGGGAATTCAGCCTTTCGGTCTAAATCAATACTGCTTATTTTAATTCATTTATTTGCATAGATGGAGTGACCAGTTATAATGCTTTCATTGTGTTATGTATCAATTCATGGATATCAGTACCGGCAAAGAAATACTAGTATCAACATGAATTTGGCACGGCCTACAATATCGACCAAGATAAATATTAAATAGCAGTGGCCCCTAATACTACCTTACTACAGCTATCCTCCAATTCTGACTATCTAAACAGCCTTCTAATTTGCGGCCAATAATCGTTTCGGCATTCTGCTGGCACTGTAATCAAATGCTATTCTACAAACAAATACTGCCTAAATCTTTTTTAGTTATAATAAAATTTTGGAGATAACAGAAGTCACTCTGCCTATCTTAAATGTGCTAACTGTCTATGGTAGTCTCTATCATTCTGTGAGATAATCTAGTTTTTAAATTTGAAAACGTTAAATACTCGATTATCGGTAAAATAGCGATAAATGTTATTTGGAGAAAAAGAATGCAACACAACTCAAATCAAATTGTTAGACACTGTCACTGCATCAGTTATATCATCGGCAGTCATCACCTTCATTTCTACGTGAAACTGAAGGACTGGATGTCCACGCACATTTATTAAACCACGCTCAAGACGTCCTCAAGTATACAACACCAGAAATGCGTTATCCAACATGAACGAGCAAATGGTCATAAAGTATGTGAAGCTATGGGAGCTGTGGGCCTTCATAATGAGCAGTAGTTAATAAAACACATAATTGAATGAAAAACAACCACGGTGGTACCGCTATTTCTGACTGGGCAATGCACTAGTTCAGTGTTTGTTCAGATGTGACAGAGTGAAATTTGAGGTCCACACTCTATTCTGTCTATTTACACCTTTTCCCAGGTAGACATTCCTGTCCTGAAAGGACTGTTTGAGTCAAGTGGCCTAGACTCTGACCCACTGCAGAGCCGAAAGAGCCATGAAGGAGCGTTGGATATGGTAGTTCAGCTTTGAGGATGCTGAATACCCTGTTGAGACAGCTACCCTGCCTATCTCTTACATTTAGACAAATGGGATCATTGTACCTGAATGTTACTTCCATGCAGAGAATATAGTGGCTGAGCAAGCTGCATGGCGGACGTGGAGCTGGTCAGGCCTGGGAACTTCGTTACCACTCCATTTGGCTGAGTCAAACACTGATACTCGGAATCTCTGCATTCTAGTCTGAGTGGAGGACTAGCCTAGACAACAACACTGCAGCCATGCAGTGGACATAGATTTTACTTCTCTTGGCCACAGGCAACCGCATCCCCTTACCCCGTGGGTACCGAAACTACTCCCTTGCAGCAGTCTGTGGCGATTAGGGGAACCTCTCAGAGCGAGCTCGTTGCACACTTAACATCAGAGTATATATTAAAAAGAGAGTAAATCAAAAAAGAAACATGAATAAAACACTTTCTTTATTTGCAAGATACTTCTGATGATACAATGTAATTTGTTGCTGGAAGATATGAATTTCTATGTACTAAGCCACAGCCTGAACCTTGTTACCTTTATAGGTTCTATCTGTACAAGGCACAATTAACAAAACAAATTAAGACTCAGTGCTGAGGACTTGGCAATGGCAACAAAGGATTCGACTGGTGGCTACGTGCCATTTTAGCGCAGCTGTTATGCTAGAACCTGGGAAAAAAATATGTCACTTCCCAAGGTGGTATAAATGGCAGAGTATGAATAAATAAAAAAGAAAAGAGGAGCAATTAACGTGAGCCAGCCTTCGCTGGCATTATCCATTTTTTTCTAAAGGTCTTGAGAAAATCATTTATAAAAGACTATATATACCTAGAAAATTTTCAAAATTTCATAGTCAACGCAGTTTCCGAAAACAGGCTCAGCATGTTCCCAAAAGCAACAAATTATAGAATGTTTTGAAATAAGAACTCATCATGGAGATGCACTTCTCCCAGATAAATCTGACACACAGATTTCCCCTTCCCCGAACAAATTCGGATTCCCAGTCCTCCCTTTCCTCGATTTTATGAGTTTACAGTTCAAGCGGCCTGTTAAATCGAATTCCAACTGTATTGGCTCCAAAACGTTGATTTATTAAAATAAAAATACCGCAAGTTGACATTTTCAAATTCCCCTGAGTTTTTCCAGGTTTTCCCTGAGTGACACAGTGTGACACAGACCCAGATAGATGACGCCGATGTCACTCTCTAAAAGCATGTTCTCATCAAAAATGACATAGCAGTTTTAATGGTAACAGTAACTTTATTAAGATTCGAAAGAAGACAGAAGCAAGTGGTGCTCGCATAGCAAATAAAATATAAAAAAATAAACTGAGATTTTGTGACCCCCCCCCCCCTTCCCCGTGGTCATGTGACCTTTGAGGGGAATACCTCGCAGTTTTCCAACCAGAATAGCGCCTAAACTGCGCTCTAAATGAAGACGGGAACAATAACAGGGAAAGAGTAAACAAGATAAGGCGCTCAAGTTCTGTTAGCGCCAACTACACACTCCCTTTGACGAATCTTTTTTTTTTTGCGACGGCGAGTGTTTTTGGGGTGCCGTTGCTCCCCTGCTTGCCATCCTCCACTTTTTGTTTTTGTGAGTTTGCTTTCTTGCGAGTGCTTTTTCGGCTGCGTATCTCGCGTGCGTATTGCTCGCCAACTTGGCGGTCTGCCAGCGCCCGCAGCCGAAGCGCTCTTCCCCGCCGGCAGTCCCGGCCGGAGAAGCAAGGACATTCGTTCCTTGCAGTGTCCCCACTGGGTATAGTACAGAAAAAATATTGTTGCCTAGAGATATTTGAACTGACTCATATAAAAGTACAGTCAGGCAGTGACTGTTTCTCACCAGGCTCATTTAGCCCATCCATCTAAGTACAGACCATGCGCCCCAGATAGAAAACACAGAACGTTCCCTGGTCCAGACTATTCAAATACAATTCCGGACTTTCCCACGTTGTGACACCCTGTAGAGAATTACTGTATGCGTGGAACTATTAGGTCATACCTGTGCCATGCCATTCATGCAATAATAAAAATATGACAGAGTAGTGAAGCCAATGCTCGGAGCCACTCTTGATACAATACGTCATAAAACCATACACCACCAAACCTTGTCTTTGCCTAATAATCTGACTAGTACAACAAGGCAACTCAGCAGATATTTAGAAAGCAAGAATTGCTCAAACATTGACTAATGAACCAACTGAAAATGAGCAAAATAAGAATTTTGAAAGACAAATGCGTGCTATTTCGACCTCGAAAATGGGTAAATATCTTATTCATTCAAACAATACTTAAAATCGCTAGAATGACTGCTCCATTAAAACAGATTCTACACTTTCACTGAATCATTATCGTGGAATAAACACGTTAAATATACCCATACAAAAACTTAGTAAATCCATTGAACCATTACTCATGCCAACAGTAAAATACTTTATATTATAGCAGATTACACTCACTATGTATATTGTCATTTGGATTTGGGGCCAAACAACATAACATAGCTTAACAAGACTACTAACCCAAAGAGCTGGCCAGATTATTTCAAATATTTTTTTTGCATCCTTCTAAAACCCTTTTAAAGCATTGTCTAGAACAGCTGCGCAATTTCAGTTGTTGGGACTAATGGAATACTTAAAACACAACAATAGTTTTTTCATTTCTGCATTGTCATGTTTAATACTTGAATTTTACACCATGGCAGACCTTGAATGTTTCAACACCCATACACGTATGGTTTACATTATTAAAAGATGTGTTATACCTAAATGAGCAAGCAAATATTAATAATATTTGGAAAGTCAAGTGTATGAACATACGGTGATTCAGATAAGATCGACCAAGTAACTGGTATTTATTTTAAATCAACTGATGATTTTCTATATGTTGTATGCAATTGTCTGGTATATTAAATCCTCACTTAGTTTGATAGAAAAATTTGAGTTGAAAATAAATGGTCTGGAGCCATTAATTAAATGAAAGGTGGAAACAATAAAATTAGGATAATTACAACTACTTTTTGAAACAAACTATGAGACAGTTGCTTGTAATATATATTATTAATATTTATTTCCTATATTTCACCTAAAATTTAAACACGCCTGCTCCAAGCGACAAATGGCTTAGAATTTAGGTCTAGTATCTCATGTAATTTAATCACCATCATATACTTTCAGAATAGTATTCTACTTATATATGGCTATTATATATATTATGTATATCTGAGTGATATGATAGTCGCTATATTGGGCAAACATGGGGAAAAAATCGAACAACAAAATTTTCTGTGCAATTAAAAAAAATTACACTACATTCAGATATACTTTTATTTTTATTCATTTTATTAAAAATATATTGCATTATTTTTGTGAGAAACGAAGACAACTCCCCCAGTCCTTCTTCAAAACTCTAACGCTATGCCATATGCAGAAATGACTCTGGTCATGAACTAACACACATCTTTTACTTATATTTTATTCAGATGAAACATTGATAAATAGAGCAATCAGTCACACAATAAAAATGAAGGAGAAACTACCTGTACAAAGAATATCATGTTACAAACTACGATAAATCCCAACCCTTAGCAATAAAAAAAATGTTTTTTCACTGAAATGTAAATTTTAATTAATTTGACAATACAACTTAACACACGGAAGTCAATGCCTAAATCGCGTCGCTTATTACAGCGACACACTCGCACTGTCTCTTCTGGATCACAGAGAGCCGATTGTATCTCCTGTCCGCTGACACCGACGAGTCGTGCCATCGAGCGCCTTGTCACTGGGGTCACCGGTGGGAAGCGGCCGCAAAATGCCCTTCGAAGGCCACCGCAGACCATGTCGGTGGAAGTCGTACCAACGTCATTAACCCACAGTGCTAGTGATGCGCGCTCCACGCCCCGTCGAGCGTCTTGGGCAATTCATCCCGACTCTCCTCCATTAGGATTACCCAGAAGAGCCGCACGCGGTCCTTAGCTCTTGTTAACACCACGTCGAAGTGGATGAAGACCCAAATGAGGTCGCACCCTGCGTTGCCCCGCCTTTCCACGCGGTCCATGATGTGCCCGAGCAGAGGTGAGGACAAATGCCGAGAGGCTCAGGAGAGCACCGGACGCCTGCACCCTGGCAGGCCTCGGCACCATCTAGAAGTATCCTTTCGTTCACCGAACGATGACTTTTCAGCGAAATCGTTCGTTGGTGACATGTCTTCCTCTTGAAGACCAGAAAGGTGGCAATGGCCATCTACAATTTTGCTATGTATAGTAAGCTTCATTGCCAGTCATCAGCAAGCAATTTCTCAGACATTGCCGGCATATCAAACCACCACGAAATACTCGAACGGTCGGCGTTGCCGATCTACCCGAGCATGAGTCGTCTTAAATCCCTCCAAGTCAGCACGGCGTAGCGATGAAACTACACAGCTTCTCTTGCGTACGCTCGACAGCCATGACAAACGGTGGTTCGCCTTCTTAGGCTTAAGTTGTGACGCTTCCGCATTCATACTAATTATCTTGAAATGGCTCGGTCGATATCCATTTAAACTAACGCGCGTCTCGATGTCCTCATAAAATGAAACTCTTTAATCTGCACGCACCCATTGTTTCACTGCTTCCCTCGACGAAAATCACTGCTGAATATGGGTGCAGGCACGCAAAGAAATGCTGTCACGCTATTGCCGCCATCCTACGTACGCACTTCTCCGAAACGCCAATGCGTTGACAGCGATGTTGTAACTATAGCCCGGCATTGCAAATAACTGCAGCAAAGGCGCGCTGTACTAACGCCGCAGTTTTGGAGACATCGTACTGACAAGGAAGTCATGAAACCTGAGCCCACGCTGAGCAAATCCTGTGGGGCTCCCAAGTATGCATCCGGTGATCAGTGAAATCTGAAACTATCCCACTCATGTGGAAAAAGGGAAAGTCCCAAGACAGGTGAAAAAATACAAGTATCTCTCCTTCGGCGCTGAACCAAGCGTATTGACATTTCAGAACTGCAGAGCACTAGTCAAACAAAATGGAGGACGAAGAATTCGTTTTCGTCGTTCAGCACGCGGTCAGCGTGCTAACTTGTGCTGTCTCTTCGTAGGCAAGACGCCGTATCTTGCCTGCAGCAGCCAAAATCAGAGTTAGATATGAAGCAAAAGCGATCCTTCAACGTAATAACCTTCTTCTAGTCAGCGTAAGGATGACGTAAATGAATCATGAAATAATTACTGGAAATGATGTTTTAGCTTCTATACTGCCTATGCGAAGACCCAGCAGCGATAGCCGACGACAGAGTCGAAAACGACCTCCTCTCTGAGCCCCTCTCGGCGATTGGCTCAACGGCGTGGGCCCCTGCACTGGGTAGCCAATAGGGCGACACCTCAGCATGGTCGACCCCCTATTAGAGACATTTTTTAAGACAAGGCTATGCGCGGCAGTATCCTGTAGTGATCCGGAGAGAGATCCTGCAGCCATGGCAACCCTGAGAACTGTTTACTGTCCTGCGACATAATGCTCCTGCTCACTTCTATCTCCATCTCTCTTTCTTGACTTGCTATCCTAGAATAAACATGTCCAGACATTCCCTTCTGCGTGATATGTTCTGTGACTAGCAATAATCATTTCTCGCCAGATCAGTATAACAATAATTGTGAGTAGCAGACGCGCTCCTTGTATTCAGCATTTGTCTATCTTTACATTTCCCAGCTGTATCTAAAATAGAGTTCAACCAACAGCCGCTATGCCTGTTTTCAATTGCTGTCACCATACCACTCGCTGTCTGCGAAGGCGATATCCAACTCAAGGGCTACCGACAGACCTCCATCTTCAGGCCACTGGAATGGAGCGTAGACACTGTCGCCGTAGCCTGGGGAGGTGTATGGCAACGTGACTACGCTCACTTCAAGGCATGGGCATGTGAGATCTGACACAAGGTACAGATGAGCCACAATGCAATGCACTAGAGTCCTTCTTGAAAGGCGAGCTACAATGTGGCAGCCAAGGGCCGTGACCTGTCTTGCTTTCGACGGAAGAAGAGCATTTGTCTTGAAATACTCTACACATGCTCAGTCCGAAGAGCCTTTCATATATACAAAAGACAAACATCAGCAAGCAATAAATTTATTTCTTTAATGCCGGAGATAAATATTCCCTGCCAGAGAAGTGTTGGGTTTATTAGCTGCACCAATTATTGCTGCTGTGTGCCTGCTCTAAGGGCGTTACTTGACTCAACGTAACACTGTGCTTCTAGACCCCACTAACAGATCTGTCTTTAAAGGAGACTGATTACTGCCCGAAACCAATCGAACTAATAATGTGTTAACAAAATTATTCTAGTGTATATCAGCAACTTCCATTAAAAAAGTAATGATTGGAGCAGTGTGGTGCAGGTGTGAGTGTTGTACATGTAACACCTCCGCCAGGTGGTAACAATGAAGGAACTAGAACTCATCAAGCTGCAGTGGCAGCTTTTGCCCTTCTTTCCATCTTTCTTTGTTTCATGAAAGGGAAGATAAGACATTCTGACCCTCTGGGCATCGTTTTCAGGTGATCCAGGTGTCCATGGGGCTGTCTGAGTCATTCTCCTAGGCCAAGTTCTCAAACTTTGGTCTCACGGGAACAGGAAACCTCAAAGACGGAATCTCCTTGCCTCCATCTGCTGACGGCAACAGATGCCTGGTGGGCAATTTGCTTGTGTGCTTCCATCCTCCCACCATGTCAGCGTGTCAGTACAAGTGGATGAGTGCTGCATGGTCCTGCCACGCAGCCTGAGACCCCCAGTGTTTGTTTCTTCGTGAACCTGTTCCCTGGGAACCCAGTTGAAACCCCCGTAGTCGCTGAATCTCTAGAGTGGATCCTTGAAGATGTCCTTGAGGTGTATCTAGAATGCAGATCCTTGAAAATCGTCTAGAGACCCTGTCCGGAAGATGAATCTAGATCCTCAAGTGTCGTCCCTTGGAATATGTTCGTCGTCACTCTAGGCATCGTCCTAGGCATTCGTAAGATAACAGTTTTGCTAGTCCTCCTCATGAAGGGCTTTCTACAATTTTTTTTATATCATGAGAGTCTTACCCCTTACAAATTTTGATTTAAATTAATCAAGTGACAAGGCTGTTTTATCTAGAATGGCATTATTGCAGTTGCAATACAACCTTTCAGTGGTGACTAGTACTCAATGTATTTGTTCAGCTCTCTATTTGACTCTGTACCTAATAGCTGTGCAGCGGTGTGCTGTCCTTCATCATTATTTTGTGTATTGGGCACTTCTGCAGCACAGAGTTCACGTGTTTGGGGATGAAACCTGTGCAATTGATGCTAACAGAGTTGGACAGGAAATGGAAGGAAAGTACAGTAATCTTAGCGGCATATTAATTTGCAGTGAAGGTGAAATGAACTCTGCAAATATGCTCAAAGTTCCTTTTGCTGCTCAAATGACAGATCCTCATATATTTAACCTGGCCTGTCTGCCTGCTATGTATTTGTATTTCAGACTCAGAAAGTGAGTCGTCAGACCATGTCTGTGTGCTCTTGAGCTCTTGTGACAGTGGGCCTCCTTCAGGAGCCGGCGACTCTCCGAGCACGTCATGGCCTTCACTCTGGGAAGAGAACTGCCGACGTCGTCCCTTAGAAGCTCCAAAACAAAGCCATTCCCGAAGATAGATGCGGTGATGAATGCACGCTACTTGAGCGATACAGGATTACCTACTAGCACTGAAGTACCTACGCACCGACAGTGAAATTTTCCTCTGCCGACGTAGCGATGAGAATGCAGACAAAGCTGCGTGGAGATACTATGATACTGCACTAAAACCAATACATGATTTACAAACAAACAGCAACACGACAGACGCACATATATATATATATATATATATATATGTATGTATGTATGTATGCATGTATGTATATATGAAAAATAGCGCTATCGCGCGAGCTGGGAGAAGTGGGCAAGAAGCTTCACCATCGCCCATGAAGCGAAACCACTGAAGTGGATGTTGTCGGCGTCAGTGAGTCCCCGTGCCTTTTTCGCATTAGAATCTTCTACGTCCTCCTAACAATGATCCGACTACTTTCAGCGAGCTTCAGCAAAATTAGCGAGGCTCAATACACTGCACTTTGCGTGAATAGTGATGACGCTGACGATTCCTTCGATGCGTGGACACCACAGAAGGGTTACCAAAGCCTGACCGATGGGCCTGAGTCGCTCCTTTTCAGTCACGGCGTTGCTGCGGCAGAAAGCGCAGCTGGCTCGATACTCAAAATGCTGGTAATGCATCGTCGGACATCACAGAACCGGTGATGGCCACTGGTGACAATGATTAACATCTCCTTGTATCTACTGTTCACACTGAGCCTACAATAACCCAGCCAACCTTCAGACTTAAAAGTGTTTTGAAGACCTCTGTCACCCAATCAACCGGAATGCTTTGGTTCGGAGGCCGCTGTCGTTTGAGCGGGCCGAAGGCTGACAAAGCAGACCGCGGCTGAAGACGTGGACTTAACAGTTCGAGCGCGCGGCTCAATGGGTGTGGGCAAACTGCGTCCTGCGTCAACGGGCCGATTGAATGTCGCGTTGTCTGATGTGAGTGTGCATGCCTTTTCGGGTTAGAGTGTTGGTTCTACGTCCCTCGTTGCAATGTCTTACCACTTAGATAACCTGAGCAAGATTATCAAGGCTCGTTACCCGGCGCTTAAACTGCGTAAATGGTGGCGTCAACGGCTAATTACGGTCGCGTGAGCTGGAATGACATCAAATCTATGATGGAGATTCTCTAACTGTTTTCGGTCGCGTGCGTCGCTCGTGCACGCTGCAAAGGCGATGGTGGCGGCGATGATCGACGTCAGTACTGAAAACCAGGCGAACAGGCAGTGCGGCGGTAACAACTGCTTTGATGGCCACTGGTACCATTGATCAGCATCTTATACTACGGGAGTGTCACAAACAAAATTTTGCGGCTATCATGGCTCGCAAATAAAACATGGAGCGGACTTTCGATAACGATATGCTCGAAAATGCACTAACTGGTCGCATTGTTAATGGCTAAAATTTCAGAGTACCGAGAACTCTGGCTACAAATAAAGAAATGACTGATTTCAGCGGGCGGCAATGCGAGGCGCGGCGGCGATATGTATGTCTTGCCTGCGTGCAGGATATGCGCTGCACAATACACTGGCGCTGCTGACTGAGGCGAAAAGCTTCTATCGACTTGAGCTGCCTGGATAATTTGCCAAAATAAAGTTGTCTGGAGTTTTAGTAAAATTTCACTGTGCAGAAAAGTGTTACTCCATAAATACTGAATAAATAAGACGCCAGTAATGTACTCCAGAAATGGCGTACCTTCGGCTCGGTAGTTTGTTGTTTTGTTGCTACGCAGTCTGCTTTTTGCGGACTGGCGTTTAAATGAGTCGAGGCACGCCGGGTAGCGCCGATAATCGCTGGCGACTTGGCTCGAAAGAGCGTTCGCTGGACTCGCGAGTTACCGCGTTGAGTCAATGACATGTGCTCCGACGCGCATACGCCGGAAGAAAAACTAAACAAATGGTGTTAGATAGTTTCTAGGCGGCGATGCCGCCGCGCGAGCACTTCGGTGCATTGCCTCAAGCCTCCTCGTCATGGCTCCTGGAGATGACGTCCCGCATGTAAAATCACTTTGGCGTCGCCGTTGCAGCGTTGTGATGTGTTCTCCGAAGCGCACTGAGAACAGAGCGCTGAGCGATCAAACTAGCGAAGCGAGACAATGCAACGAAACAAGAACCGTTGGAAGAGCGAAGATGTCATTTCTGCGAAGCCGGAATATTGGCGGTTTTATTCGTTAAATTATTTATGGCGTGACACGCTCTGCACGGATGGGACAGCGTGAACCCAAACAACATTAACTGGGCAAATATCGCGCGGCAAACCTGGTTAAGCAGCGCTCGGTCAGTGCAGCGTCCAGTGAGAATCGCGGCAAGCCATCTGGTGGGCGAAAGTTATGTGCGGTCGTTCACCTGTCGACGGCTGCCTCGCCGTTGAAAAAATCAGTTATCACTTTCTTACTACTTGAAATACGATGTTCCGGCAGTACCAAAGATCCGTCTCTTTTAACGATTTTGCGAGCCTGGCTACAGACGGGTACTTGCGTGCCGTATTTCGCATTTTGCGACACCATTGCCGCTGCGCAGAAGTTTCTTTGGTGACACCGCTATTTACATCTTTGCCGCAACCGCAGACTTAAATGCCTCTGGTGCACTGAGCAGTGACTGACAAAAAAGCAGTTTGAAAGAGCAGACGACAGCGGGAGACGTCAGATGACCATTGGACTTGAGGTCGCGCTTGTAGATTGTCCTGGCTGTAGTCCCTCGTTCATGTTGGGATGAGACAAGCATCTGGCAGCGACCATGTCTGTGAATTCCAGCAGAGTGTTGCCTGCAAGCGTCGACAGTGTCCTGGTTCTGCCACTTTCATGGCCCTGTCCGTTCACCAGACGAACCGAAGCAGGCAGAGAACACGTGACTGTGACATAACCCTTTTAGTTGCCCATGCGTGAAAACATTTGGCAGAAGGAATTGCTTGTCTGGTTTCTTCCCGAAAGAACACGGGAGTGCATGTCTCATATGGCGACTTCCGCCCACTGCTTCGCCAGGCCGTGGGTCGCACGTGCCACCTGCCCTTTACGTGACAGTTGAGACTGCAGGACCTGCCGGCGTTCAACTGGAGCAGGCGAGACGACAGCAAACAAAGCTGGCGACCGGCTAGATGAGCTTCTAAAAATCAGCGAAGTCGCTGGAGAATGATTATGCATTCACGTTAATGCGAATATCAAGCGATGCGAATTACCGTAATTTGCAAGCATAATGAGCGCGCTTTTCCGAAGAATCGATGCAAAGGTGAGGGCACATTCGACCCACGCGGTGACTTTCGCATCCGCTCAGGCCTCGCGCCAGTAATGTACTTGTCCCGAAGCGATTGACGTAACTCTTAGCTCCTTGCGCACGGCGCTGCAGCATCGAGACAAGGCTTGACGACAGGCAAGCTCCTCTCCGTGTTTTTCTTTCTTGCGCATTTCTCTATTTCTGCTCAAGCTGTCTTTCTTGCTTCACCGCTGCGCGCGACAACAAAACCAAACTGCGCTTGTAGCAAAAGCTCTTTTATGTTTTTTTTTCTTGGTTCCGTGGACTTCCGCCTGCCTTCTCGCAGATTGTTTTGTTTGCTTTGCTAGCCGGGAGGCTTTCTTTCTTTTCTTTCTTATCTCCTTGCGCGCGGCGCACCAAGCAAACTAGGCTGTGCAAAAGGAAGAAAAACAAAGCTCCTTTTGATGTTTTTTTCTTTTCTTTGGTTTTGTGTTTTTTGCCCGCACCTTTCGCAAGCTGTTTTGCTTCGCTAGGCGAGGACTTCTCCACTTCTTTCTTATCTCCTTCGCGACGCTCGCTCAAAGTCAAACTGCGCTGTGCAGAAAAGCTCCTCTCCATGTTTGTTTGCTTCGGCTGGATTTTATTTTTTTGCGCCTTTTGCAAGGCGCTGTAAGTCATTCACGACCTCACTGCGCCAGGATAGAAAAGTGCATTCATTTCCGCGCGTGGGGGAGGGGGTCAAAATTTTAACGTCCGAGCTGGGGGTGCGTTTATTACGCGAGGGAAAAAAAAGTCGAACTTTTAAGAGCCGACTTGGGGGGTGCGTTTATTACGCGTAGTGCGTTCATTGTGCGAGTAAATACGGTATGCGCGTTCGTCAGGTGGCCGGCACACTCTAGATACGCCAGCCCACTCCTTGAGGCGATTCTAAATTTGTTGACACTTTCACAGCCCTGCGCACGATCTCCGCAGCCCAGCACGTGCGTTTGTGTCACTTAGGAAGGCGAGCAAAGCACGCGCCATACGCACAAACACTCAAAATGGTACCGACCAGACTTTCTGGCGTCTCAGCTAGTCTCAACCAACGGTACTCTAAACGGTTGTTTATATCTTTACCATAGGACGCGCTTTACAGCGCTGTCACAGCTACCGTGCGCGCGCGTTCCATGCACGAGGGCTCATTCCGCTCTCGTGAGGCTGAGCACGGCCGCTACATCACCCTCTCCCGAGCGCGGGAGAGGGTGAGCTAAGTACACGTAGCAGAGCGCGTTGAAAACTACAGAATACACAGAAAGAATAAAACACATGAAGGACGAACACAGACACACACAGTTCTTTCAATGAGCAACGAACATTTATGAGATGCCCATGACGCTACGACCGTGAACTTCAAAGATTTGAAAGAAAGAGAACGAAAAATTAAACGAAAATAAAGAAAATGAAAATGCTCAGATTTAAAATAAAACGAAATTGCTCAAAATTTTAAAATACCAAATTAAAACGATAAGACATTTCTGGAAATTAACCCCTGAACAAAGGGGAAAAGGAAGAAGAAAAAGAAAAAATAAAGGAAATTAACCCCTGAATAAAGTCGAAAGGAAGAAGAAATTAACCCCCGAAAACGGGGAAAAGTAGGAAGAAAGAAAGAAAAGAAAAGAAGGCAAATTAATAAATGATCAAAACTACCTTCACGATAACTCTGGCGCGAGGAACTCTAGCTCTTTTGATGATAACACCAGAGAGGGCTCAGAAACATTGTTCGCGGCGTATTTGATCTTAAACGCCTCAATTATTTCTCGCCCACACTTTTCTCTGTGTGTTTCAAGCACTGTGGTGTTTTCGAAGTTTGGGGTGCAATCATGGCAGGTACGGGCATGCACGACTATGGGGTGGAAAGAGTCCGATGATGCCTTGGTGACTTCTAAATGGTGCTCCCTTAGGCGAACATTTAGGCATCTTCCAGTTTGGCCGATGTATTGGCCTCCGCAGCTCAGTGGAATTGAATAGACTGGCTTCTCTTTACATTTAACATACTTGTTGTGGTGCTTGATGGAGCATTCGGGTGGTCGACTCTCGTTGTTCACCCTCTGGCACATTTGTTTCAACCTCATTCTACATGTGAAGACCACCTTCGTGTCAAATCGAGCAGCAAGCGTCTTCAGGCGGTGGGCGGTGTTGTGCACGTATGGTACGCAAACCGGACGTGAATTTCTATTTTGTTTCAATGGAGGACGGATGGGGCCTGTGATGAGACGCTGAAGGGTTGTATGGAGGAGGTCGGCTGGATAACCTGCTTGGAGCAGGCGTTCATGCTGTCGCAGGACGCTTTCTGATGAGAGGTGTGAACAGGATTTCGAGCGAGAAGAGGCAAACAAGGTTCGAATGATTCCAAGCTTTACCGACTTGGAATGGTTACTACAAAATGGAAGGACAGGTTTTTTGGAGCGTTGCTGGAAGCTCCAGCATAGACCTTGAGGATGAAGCTGAAGTTTTAAATCCAGATACTGTAGACCTTCATCTGTTGGTTCTTCACTCGTGAAGTTGAGACCCGACGAGCAAGAATTGAAGGCTTCACAAATGGCCGGAGAAGAGATAGAGGACGGATGAACAACTAGATAGTCATCTACATATCGGAACACTTGGATTTCTAGAGCTATAACGTCAAGTTGGGTCCTCACGGCTCATTTTCTTTATTTTCGTTTAATTGTTCGTTCTCTTTCTTTCAAATCTTTGAAGTTCACGGTCGTAGCGTCATGGGCATCTCATAAATGTTCGTTGCTCATTGAAAGAACTGTGTGTGTCTGTGTTCGTCCTTCATGTGTTTTATTCTTTCTGTGTATTCAGGGTGAGCTAGCGGCCGTGCTCAGCCTCACGAGAGCGGAATGAGCCCTCGTGCATGGAACGCGCGCGCACCGGTAGCTGTGACAGCGCTGTAAAGCGTGTCCTATGGTAAAGATATAAACAACCGTTTAGAGTGCGTTGAATGACTGCCTTCATAGCTCTTTGGTTAGCCGTCTGCCTGCTGATCAAAGGGTCAACGGTTCGAATCCCAGCCGGCGCCGGTCTTTTTTATTTATTTATCGACCCGCAGGCGTAAGAGGTTAGATAGCCAGATAGATAGATAGATACATAGACGAAAAGTGCGTGAAGTAGCCAAAGAATGCTATTCGCATTAAAGTCTGTTTTAGGTTTTGGATTGTGAACCGTTTATTCTGAGGTCTAGTTGAGTGCAGAGATGTGCGCTGCTTTCCTGCGAGTCTTCTACCAAGGCGACATTCCTGATGCTTTGGCACGTCGAGCAGGGTCGGCAGTTGGACGCTTGCTTTGGGAACATCCCACGATAAGGAGAATGGTTTTGCCCCCTCCCAGGTACGTTCAGCCGTCGCTGGGCGCCGAGTGTGCGTCCCTGCTGCAGGCCTTCTACTTGGAGCTGCGTAGGACGCGGCGCGAGGACTGCGTGCCCATCACGACGCGGCAGCTCGAGTCCCTCGTGCGGCTCACCCAGGCCAGGGCCCGGCTGGAGCTCAGGGAGGCCTGCACCGCTCAGGACGCGCGGGACGTTGTCCAGGTGGGTCGTCAGACGAACCTCCATTTTACGAAGAGGCCCAAAACCGCCGTATCATCATCATTCGCCGCGTAGCTAACATTATATTAAATTTATATTAAGCTTTATATTAACGCATTATTTGGCTAGTTGCTCCCACTTTGGTCGCATTTCGTGAAGCCGTGGCCTGTGATGTCGCATTTCCTCAATTTCCCCGCTAGATTAGCGGGAAATCCCATGACCTATGCATAAATTAAAATTATCCACTGGGAAAATTGACCAGCCGCAGACCGTCATTCCCCACGCTCTGAACACGGGCCAACCCTGGGGTGAAAGTTTCTGTGGGGGTGGAGAGGAGTCTCGCCCATTGTGCACTGCCCCCTAGCGATGGCTGTCGAGAAATCCTCGGGAAGCAGTGGCGATGAAAAGCACAGTGGACAGCATTCCCGTCGTGATTACCAGGGGGCGGTTGCGAATCCGGAAAACTTTACCGTGAAGGGAAAACTCCTTTGCATATCTGGCCACGTGTACGACATAAAATAGGTCCGTTTCGTGGGACAAGTAAATGTCGCGGCGCGCTGTACTCTGCGGACGAAAATGAGCACGCCCACAAAAAACTGCAAAATCAGTTTGACAAGACGGCGGCTTGGGCGAGTTGGTTTTCCATGTCTCGAAATTAACAGCGCAAGTATGGAATCCACACAAACACACGTCACCACAGGTCACAAAACATTCACACTTAGGGATACATTCACATCAGACAAGACACTCACACAGCGCTGACTCACAACTCAATATATTTTAGCACTTCTTTTTCTTTTACGCCTTTTTGATATGTTCATGACAGTTGGCTTCTTTTTCTTCTACATCTCATTAAATGACACTCATGTGAGCTAATAAGATAAGCTACTAAGAAAAGTCAATTCTTTTTCTGATAAAGTGAGCGATGGAGTGCTTACACAATTGTCGTTATCCCTGGCCATATTTTCTGCTTCCACTATTTCTCTAGTCAGTTGGCTACGCGCTCTGCCCAGCACTGTGCACCTATCTAGATGTGCCGCACATCCGCAATCACGGCAATGTAGGCCTAAATGTCCTGAGTTGGCTCTACTTATGTTGTTGCTGTGTTCCCGGAGTCGATCGTTTAGACATCTCCCAGTCTGGCCAATATATCGTTTCCCACAGGAGAGGGGAAAGGAATACACTACCCCTTCTGTGCACGGAACGAAACTGGTCCGGTGTTTCTTTGTGCAGCTCGCTGGATGTTGGGGAGGATTGTTCACTTTTTTGCATAAGCCGGACAGCTTGTTTGGAGCAGAGAAGATGACGTCGATGTTGACCCTGTTTGCCACTTTCTTAAGACCATGGGAGACGTTGTGGATGTAAGGCACAACAATGGGTCTAGTTGACCTGTCTCTTGGTTTTTGTCTGATGACGTCCTTTCTCTGTTCTTTGAGAAGGTTCTCCGCCACTGATGTTAATAGGGAAGTGGGATATCCTGCTGATGACAGGCGACAAATTTGTGCACAGAAGCTTGTTTTTATCTGATGTTTGCACGATTTTGTAAGAGAGGTTTTAAGGCAAAGTTTGACGATGCCCCTCTTCACCAACTTGGAGTGTGCCGAATTGAAGTTAAGGAGTGGCTTGTTTCCTCGTGGCTCGTACAACCAGCATACGTGAAAGGTCAATAAAAATATACGTAAATCCAGGAATATCTTTCAGGTGTGGGGCATATTTCCGACGCTTTCTTGTTTTGTGGTCACTGATAATGCTTGGAACTTTGTTTCTGCGATTGCCCGAACGCCGTGGGTGCACATTGCATGTTTTGCACATACCTTGCAGCTTTGCGTTCAAGAATCCAAGAAAAAACCAGGGGGTTTGCAAACATGTGCACGATAGCGCAGGCCATAGTGAGGCACTACAAATAGAGCAGCGGTGCAAGGGCAAGACTGCAAGATATACAAAAGAGGATGGGCGATGTTCCTCTTCAGCTGGCACAAGATGGAATAGTGAGTGCGCCATGCTGGCACGCCTGCTGAGGCTCAAGGCCGCTGTTGCATTAGACCTGGCAGAAACCTATATTGTTGAGAACTTGACCACGGACGAATAATGTCTTGTATCAGCCTTGGTGTCAGTGCTGCAACCAATTGAAGCCACAACAGCTGTTTGTGCCGAGTCTTTCCCAACACTTTCTGTAATTGTTCTAGTTGTTCACTGTGCAAAGATGTTGCTTTCTGAGGGTGCAAGTGGAACTCGAGACAAGGCGGTTCTCCCAGAATCTTCTCAGATCAGTGCAAACAAGGTTCCTGGATGTAAGCACAGGCACCTCATGCCTTTGCCACCTCCCTTTATCCTCGATTCAAGGACATCTGCTACAACCAGGAAGAAAAAGAGAATGTAGAGTTCTTACCAAGTACAACGCTTCAAGATGTACCAGACTCAACGCTACTCATGTCCGAAGAAAGTTGTGCCGAACAGCAATCTCAAACCAGTGAGCAGCCTTCAGTGGAAGATATTGCTCGGCATTGTCAAAGAAGAATGACGCACCAAGTTGTCTAATGCTAGATGTCTGCAACTACCTTCAGTCTCCAGTTTTGCCACGGTATGCCACTGGGTGGCGAACGAGCAAAGAAAAGACCCTCTCATGTGCGGCACGACAATACAGTAAACCCCCGTTAACTCCGAAGTCATAAAAACCGAGATAATCGAGATAAGCAAATTTCGAGATAAGCAGAGTACCGAAATTTTCCGAAGTACCGACCGCGATTTCGGAAACCTAGCGCCTCCGAAAATCGTACCAATCACAGCTTCGTTTTTAAGCAAGAAATCACTTACTAAAACGAGAAAAAAAATGAATTAGAAACGAAGCGTCCAGCGGTCCAGCGCACGCATATATTCCTCAAAGAGCGCCGCCGTCATCCATGTGGACGGGTTGAACGAAGGCAGACAGCGATAACGGCTATGGCACGAGACACGAGATCGGGAGAGCCGGATAGAGCGCCACAAGCCAGCACAAGCGAGAGAAAAAGAGAGAAAGAGAAGCCCCGGGATATGGGGAGAAAGCAAAAGCAAGAAAACAAACGTCCTTGAACGCTCGTCGCGTTCTGTGCGCCCGGAACGTTCGCGGCGCTTCCTTCGTTTATTTTCTCCGGCGCTTCCTTCTTTTGTTTATTTTTCTCCGAGCGCTCTTTCTTTATTTTTCTCCCGCGTTCTTGTTTGTTTATTTTTCTCCGAAGACCTCTCCTCTCTCTCTTTGTTAGCGTTATTTTAGGTCGCGGTCGCTACGTCCGCGATGGAGATAAGCTTTCTCCTTCGGCCTCAGTGTCCTTTCAGGAATATTTTTTATTTTTTTATTTTTGCAGGCGAAGTTTCGAGATATCCATGCCCGTCTGGAAACTTTTTGAGATAAGCGATTTCAAAATACATGGTGCCAATGGGGATTCATTTCGCGAATGCACGAAAGTTTGAACTTAACCGATCTTCGAGATATCAATGTTCGAGTTAACGAGTTTACTGTACCTGGCAATTCTGCAATTGAGGTGGCAAGCAAGACTTCTCAGCGTGCTCAAACACGGTGGCAAGCTGACGAGAGTCTCTGGCTGCACAACATGTGAAAAAGCTTGTTTTTTTCATGGGAACTATAAGTTCCTCAAGCGGACGTAACAATCCTTTTCATTTTCTGACTGCGAAAATAAGATGTCTAGTTTACTGCGAGTCGTGGAAGGAATGTGATAAGGTGTAAGTTTCTTTTCTTTTTTTAAGTTCCACGCAAACTGATTTTATGTTCAGCATCTGCTTGAACTGTGACATTCGGTTTAGAATTCCAACATTTTAGTAGCTTTTGTCTATTTCATTATATATCATTGAATTTTAGTCATTATCGTCTAGTCTTGCATTTTTCCAATGACTTCAAGAAACATTTTGGAACAATAAACTAATTTTAAATCTGTACTCTTCCTTAGCAGCTGACTACTTGCTATTCGAAAATGATTCTATTCACATTCGATTCGGTTCCAAAAATCACTATTCGCACCCCCTAATACTTTTCCAATTGTTGATCGCGGCGGGTTTCCCCTTTGAGTGCGCTTCTTACCGAGCACTGGTGCACTGCGGAGAAGCAACACCGGTTGTTGCTTCTCCGCTGTGCACCCGTGCTCGGCAAGAAGCGCACTGAGACGGGGCTAACCCGCTGCAATCAACACTTCCTCCTCGGTGAGAATATTGGAAATTGGCAGTGACCTTTTGCCGACCATTCAAATAAGCGTGACTCGCATAAAGGATACACTAACCTTTTTGTGAAAACGGCCATGATGTGATATGGTAGGATATGTTTATTTTAGCCGAGGAGAGCCACTGCCCCACAGAAAGGCAAGTCGCCCATAGCTCGAAGGCCTGCGGCTTCTAAACCGTGAAATTCGTAGGGGGGTGCGACTTATGGACGGATATGGTTCCTTTTGTATTTCTTTCTTTGAAGTACTGTGGAGCCAGCCTCCCGTTACCAGTAGGTAGTGAATCCAGACACGCCGAAGCTTGGTGAGAGTAGCAGCAGATGTCTTGGCATGCCAGGACCACGCCAGTGGAGTACGGCCAATGCGTCCAAGACATACGGCAATGCTGGCGCAAGCTAGATGGCGCTGCACGGTATTTCGTGTTTTAGGCGGCATCAAAGCTACTCACGCGACCGTTCAAGAAACGCGCTTCTTGAGCACAAAGAAATTATGCCTTGGCTGAAATATGCCAGAAATGAGCATTCTTTCCAAAAAGGAAGTGGGGTACAATTCTGACGATAATAAACCCCGGGGAAGGGGGAAAAAGATACTCATATCGAACCAGGGACATCTCCATTTCCAATGGAGTGCTCTACCAACTGAGCTAGCCAGGGTTGATTATCGTCATTCTTGTCCAGCTCACTTGCACCTTTGCATTAATTGCATTATCATCATAACCTTAAAATGCAGGCCGTTAACCCTTGCTGGTGTTAGACTGGTGGCCGCTGATAAAGCCCGTTTGCTCTACTGACGTCTAACTCCTGGTTAGCTCAGTTGGTAGAGAACTCCACTGGAAATGGAGAGGTCCCGGGTTCGATACCCGGACCAGGCGGATTTTTTCGGTTGCGCACCAGTCACCTAGCTGTGTTTGAAGATTAGAGTTTGTCCTTTGTCTCCCCTCGTTCTCCTTCTCCAGGGATTATTTCCGTCATTCTTGTCCAGCTCGCTTGCACCTTTGCATTAATTGCATTATCATTGTTCCAAGTATGTTTCACTAAAAAATGAAAAATTGTAGAAAATGAGTCGAGCTCAGGCTGGGCTTGCTTTGGGTTGGGTTGTGGTGGGGTGGTGTGAAGTCCTCGCTGGGGTGGGTTAGGGTCGAGTCTTTATAGGGCCAGGGTGAGGTCGAAACTTGATCGGCCGGGGCTAGGTTTGGATCGAGTAGGTTGAGGTAAATTCTTTATTACGCTGAAGTGGGGTCAAGTCTTTGTGAGGTCGAGCCGGGTTTGGTCAAGACTTTAGTGGGCCAGGGTGGGATCTAATCTTTACCGGGTTAGGCGAGTTTAGGTGAAGTCTTTGTTAGGCTGCAGTAGGCTGAAGTCTGATGTCGGGCCGGGTTTGGGACAAGTCTGTCGAGTTGGAGTGGGGTCAACTTTTATGGAGTAGGGCAGGGGTCGAGTCTGGGGGTTAGCGTGGGGTCGAGTCTTTATGGGGTCAGGCCAACTTCGGGTCAAGTTTTGTCAGACCGGAATGAGTGAAGCCTTTATTGGGCCACGTTAAATTTGGGTCAAGTCTCGGTCAGGCTGGAGTGAGGTCACCTCCCTATGGATTGGGGCCAAGTCTTGGTCAAGTCTGTCAGGTTGAGGTGGAAGTCAAGTCTTTGTCTTTGCAGGACGGGGCCGATTTGAGGCAATACATTATCGGGACAGGTTCGGGTCAAAGCTTGATCGGGCTGGGGTCAGGGTGGGTCAGGCTCAATTCTTTCTTGAGTCGGGTCCCCAAATTTTGGCCGGATGCCTAACTGCAGCAACGTGTTTCCATCTCCCAACGCCACAGCTGATGAAGCACAGCATTGCGGACACTCACATGGACGAGCTGGGCAATCTGGACTTTGGGCGCTCCCAGCACGGCTCTGGCATGAGCCGGCCCGCCCAGGCCAAGGCCCTGGTGCGGGCCTTGACGGCCGAGTCGCGTAAGAACGGAGTCCGCATCTACACCTTGGCCCAGCTGAGCTCCATTGCGCGGGACAGGTGCGGCGTCGACGCATCCGGGGTGCACAGGTTGATCGACAGCCTCAACGACCAGGGGTTCCTGCTCAAGAAGGGCGCCAAGACGTACCAGCTCCAGACGACAGACTTCTGATGCCCCGTGGCCTCTACCCGCAGGAACTCGCAGTCCATTTTCCTAAGGGTTGTCAGTTGGTGACCCCACCTCAAGGATAAGAGGTCTCAGATGCAGCTGATATTTATTGACAAAAATCATGTTTATTTAGGCTTTAGGCACCATCAAAGAAAGGGGACAAAGAACAGTCTTTGCACAAATGATTGTGTGTAAAACAGAGTAATATGAATTTGAAGAGCTAAAAATGGAGCCTTTTTTTCTAGTTGAGTTCTTTTGTCGTTTGCATTCAAGTTACTATGTTTTGCACATGTGCGCTTGTGGAAAGGTTGTACTTTCTTTGGTGTGTCCCCTTTGTTCAAGACTCCCTAGACTGGGGGTCTGTCATGTTCACCTTTGCACCCTACCATTCTATTCAAGGGCTGCAAGTTGGCGGCTATAGTAGTAACCAACAGCTGTATGTTAGGGGTTTGAATTAGGGTGTGCGAATAGTGATTTTTGAAACCGAATCAAATACGAATCAAATAATTTTCTAATAGTTTCCGAATAGTAGGCAGAGTGCTACTAAAAAAGAGCAAAGTGATTATATAATTATTTTTATTGTTCTAAAATGTTTCTTAAAATTATTGTAAAATTTGGCTATACCATTATGACTAGAGTTCAACAATATATAATTAAATAAAGACAAAAGCCACTACAATATTAGAATACTAAACATAATAACATGGTTCACGCAGATGCTGAACATAAAATCACAGCTCGCTTGAGCCTGGTACATCCTGAAGCATTGTACTAAGTAGGAACTTTACATTCACTTTTTATTTCTCGTTGTAGCAGATATCCTTGAATCGGGGATCAAGGAAGGTGGGCATGATGTGGCCGTGTGCTTACGTCCAGGGACCCTGTTTGCACTCATCTGAGAAGATTCTGGGAAAACGTCTTGTTCCACTTGCGCCCTCAAAAGCAACATCGTCTCACACTGAACAAGTGGAACAACCATGGAAAGTGCTCGGAAATACTCGACACAAGCAGCTGTTGTGGCTTCTTGAATTGGTTGCATGGGAGCAGCCGAAAACCTTCCACACTCTACTGCCCTTTCTCTTCAAACAACTTCCCACTTCAACCACTTCTACTTCGCTCATTGACAGCGGCGATATCGTTCCAACAATTCTGAAACGTCTCCACGACAAGCTTTTTGAAAGCGTGCACGAGCATCTCGTGCGAAGCGGTCCCTAAAGGCTGAACCGCATGTGAGCGATTCAGCGAGCGACAAGACGACCGACAGCGCGACGATTTCTCACTGTAGCTCATCACGTCGCTCGGTGTTTGGATTTCTATAAAACGTCCACATCGCCCTGGTCGCTTGCTCACGCCACTTTCACGCGGCTTGCCTCATCGCGCGACTGACCAAGCGACAGCGAAGCGGAGTCGACGTCGCCTGTCTCGTCTCTCGGCAAATCGCTCACATGCGGGTTATACCTATGGGTTATACTTAGCACAGTGGTTCCTAATGGAGGCAACAGCAACGCACGTATAGAGAGAAACTGCTGTTGCCGATGATGACAGTCATTGTCTGGGATAAGAGTTTACGTATTTCTATCTTGCGGGCTTGTAGTGCAGGCGTGCCAGCGCGTTGTGGGACCCCTGGGAAGGGAACCTCGCGCGCAACACCATAATGACTATTCGGAAATTATTCAAATCTTTTGAAAATTATTATTCGATTCGATTAACGAATCGAATAAGGTAATATTCGATTCGTTATTCGAGAATGGCGAATATTCGCACACCCCTAGTTTGAATGCTTGGCAGTTCTAATGGTAACTTGCATCTCGAGAAGTTGCAATGGTTAGTAGTTGGGACAGTAACTTTTTTAGGAGTCTCTCGAGGGACACACTTGTAAGTTAGTGAATAGAGTTATAATGGTTGTAAATGTTCTAAAAATAATTGGGCAGCACTGGCATGAGACACTTGTTTTTACTGCAAAAGACCGATTTGCCTGCAGCATTCTGTTCCATGTGCTTCGTTTTGTTGGTCACATTTCCACATTTTGTTCGCCTGTGCGGCCAATTTCGTTGCATTCTTTTAGGGGTATTACTGTGGAGCATTCTGTTCCATGTTTCCACGCGTGTAGTCAATTTGCTCGGTATATGTTGAAACCTCATCTTGTCAATAATGGATGGCAAACTTAGCTGAGAGCAACATCCTAACTGTAGTTCCAGTATGGTCACAATGCAGTGTTTCAGCATAATTAGGAGCCATTTAGCGACAAAGCATGCGGCAGCTCTCCGCAACAGCGATACATTGTCCTCACCTTTTCACTGGGCCTTTACCGCTGGTATGGGTGCCTTCTACATTGTTCCAATAAATTGAACGCCCCATGTGTAATTTCTGGCCAAACAAACCAACAAACTTATCAGACTCGACTTTGTAAAACGTATCAACAAATAATCTTTATTTTCGGCATCTCAAAAGTCACATTTTGTCGGGAGCCCGACAGAATCGGGTACTTCTTTGTGCGTATCATCTGCGCAAGAAATTTTCACACCCAACTGCCTCAACCGGCAGCACACGACCAACATTTCAGCGGGCCACGGCCACTAATGGCTCCAATTAAAGAGCTTCCAAACAAGTCCATCGTTTCATTTGGGCAAAATTTCTTATTTTTGTCCGGCTTGGCAGACGTCTGCCGAGGAAGTCAAATGCATGAATGTTGCACCGGTGAAACTACTGGACACAGCTCGCAGTCACATGAGCTTGACCTTTGCAAATTGCACCTTGAAAAATTTAGCAGCGATGTAAACCGCCCAACGAGAAACTCGGAAAGTGGTTTGGCCCTGAGTGGGACTATCCATTTTGAAACAACCTGAGGAATACGAGAGTTGACACTAAGAGAAGACCTTCTCTTCTCTCGGTGTCAGATTTTGTATTCCTCAGTCTCGGACTGTTTCAAAATGTACAGTATACACCAGCTCACATGCTCCCTTACAATCTGCAGGATTATCTGTTAACCTGTTCCTGCATTCGGAGTAATCATTGGAACAAATTTCAGAATTGGCAGTTTTGTAGAATCAAGTGGTTTCCTGTGGGCGTGCAGATAGTGAAATTTCTGCGCTTTAACGACCTCATTAGAATAAACAAAAACCTGGTAACATTTATTGTCCGTGGGTTGCAAAAATATTGCTACAAATGATTGCCTCCACTTATGTAGCTAGAGGTCTTTACCTATGTTCACTGGTGTGCCAAGGAGAAGCAACGAAACAGGAGTCCTCCATGTGCTCGATAATACAAGCTACGGACAGAGGTGAAAGTAAATATACAACCTTTACAAACAACATTTCTTTTATGCATTCCTCGTTCAGTTGGTGGCATGATTTTTACGTTGTCTCGTTGGGAGGATGTGCCTCAATGGGTCCGAGGGCCGACATCTCGACAACGTCGATGCAACGTGCAGCTCTCAACTGTCTCCTGCCTGATAATTACAGCTCTAAATGAGGAGGCTCTCAACTGCTGCTTTGAGGCGAGACATTTTATGCCTCGCGTGAAATCCAACACGCTTTTCTTTCTAAGCAGTTCTAAGCTCTTTAGCTGTATCACTTGTTCAACTATCATTGCTTTTGCCTACACATGCTTTAAAAGCCTCCTTGTGAGCCCCTGATTTTCAGATGTTTGCTAACAACTTTGGACGTTTAACTGTTGAGAACATTCCTTGCCATATGTAGGGTTTCCAAAGCCCTCACACTTGAAAAGCTCTAAACATGTCCAACAAGAAGCAAGGAGCGGGCAGCAAACAAGCACAATTTGCGGCTCTATTTAGATTTAGAGGTTACCTATGGTATGCAGAATTGCACCTTACAAGAACATTGTAACATGCAATCTTACAATGTCCTTTCAAGAACATCTCTCTTTCCTCGCGACGACACCAAGAAAGTGCAGAGAGGCAAGGGAGTTCCGTGTGGGCGTTCAACACACGGGCGTCACAAGTGTTTGACTGCGAGGCCACACGTGCCATGCATCTCAATTCCTGATTCCGCACAAATAGAGGACTTTGTTTGGGAAAGGCTCTAAAAGCAGTTGCTTCCTTCGGCCCGTTGAAGGAAGCTCCCGACATGAGTGTATAGGCTATAGCTTGGAGCGCATCTCGCCCATGAGCCTGTCAAGCTTCATGGCCATGGGCAGGTCCCCCTTGAGGGCGAGCTTGCCCGACATGAAGGCGCTGGTGGGGTTCAGCTTGCCCGTGAACATCTTGACAAAAGTGTCGCGCTCCAGGCAGAAGGTGACGTCTGCCTTGCCCTTGGGCGGGTCCCCCTTGCCCACGGACCCCTTGCCGTTCTTCAGGTCCACGTACCACTTGCTGGGCTCGCCTGCAAGCACCGCTCGAATGAACGACAACAAACGCCTCCTTCCGTAGCCAACAAAGCATCTGCCGGTCCATACACCCCCAAAAGCGAGCCAGTTTAATCAAAATAAATTAGAAAAATGCTAGCTTCTACCGCTTTATTTTGTGTAGACCTTAGCGACGGGGCTTTCTTCCGCAACTGCACCCCTCATTTCCTTATCATCGCACGAATGTTCATCGAGGAATCCCGGGTATTGCTTTCTTTCGGCTAATAATGCCAATTTCTTGTCTGTCTGTGGGGAGCCTAAAGGAAACGCCTTCCAAAGAAAAGAAACGTGGAACCCTAGGAACCCCGCTACAATAGTTCTCATGTTTGAACAAAGGCGTTTGAGGAACCTGGTGATACACGCCGCAGTTACGCACGTTTTTAGTCGTATCTATAACGCTTAAAAAGTTACGAGCGACCGAGTGTATTTAAAAATGGTCGTTTCACCCAACATGGGCCAAACTTTCTTTGTGCGAAAACTATGCATCGCACAGAAACTGATTTTGTGCTGGATTAGTCGGTGCTAAGGGGTAGTGAGGCAGATAGCGGGCAACTGAGTCCCTAATTGGCTTTGTATCTTTTAGAATTAGTAAAATTAAACGCAGTATAGTTCCAATTAGAAAGACCGTCGTTGAAAGTCGGTTTATAAATCCTTGGAGCACCTGGTGGCACGCATAAGTTAATGCTACGGGCACAAGGATGGCCGAGTGAGGCAGAAAAATCGAGGCTTCAATCTTTCTGAAATTGACTCACTCAGTTGTTTTTGACGATGCCTGGTATGTTTCTGTTTGCAATCATATCTTCATTTTATTACTTGAAAAGTCGGTTACCAAAAACAAACTGACAACTCTATCCAATATGCCTGAAAAACGAGTCCCCTTGACAAGGACTAAACTGTGTGCAATGCGTAGTTCTTGCATGAAAATTGGGGCCAACGTTTAGTGGGACACACTGTGTAAATGGTGGCCAGAGTAATTATTCTACGGGGATTTTTGAACCACACCAACCTTTCACGTCAAAGACAAAGACTCCACCGATTTGGTTGACTAGGTCGTCGTTGACGTAGACAGAAATCATGTTGAAGACGCCTTCCACTGACTCGGCAGACACGACAGGAGCGGCCATGGTGGACTCGTTGCTTGCTGCGGCACCAGAGAGATTATTTTAGGAGAAGTTATTCATATCTAGAGACGCTTCGCCGACGAGGCAAATGTGTACAGTACTTTCACACCTGCATACCTAACCAGTTAAAGTCTGTATTTGGGTTCCTCAATTCGGAGGTGTTTTTGCTGGGTTTATTTTTTCTCACAGGTTTGCTGGTAATTTTCGGTGATGGACAGAAAATGTGTTTCTCAAGGCTTATGTTGATGAAAATAGGAGATTCCCCAACCTCCAGAGACCCAAATTCTTGCAAAATGTTCTGGGATCCAGGGGAGAAAAATAATTAGAGTTGTGGTTCCCCCAAAAAAGTAGCAGCAACAGATCAGTGGTGTTTTGGATGAACACATTAAAAAGCTATTGGGGAGGAGGAGCGACCGTGACGCCCCAAGCGGTTAACTTTAGAACTACACGGATGGGGAAAACAAATACAATGACTCAGCGCTCGGCCGACATAACCGAACGCGGCGTCAGCGTTCGGCTGGAGTTCGTGTTCTCCGGTGAGGGGAGGAGGGGCTCTTTGTTACCACTCCGGCCTGCATGAACAATGCAGCATGCACGATCCCAGGTCAGCACAAAAGTCGAAGTGGGTCAAGCTCGCATTCTCTGAGGATAGATCCGGCACTTAACGTCGCTTCGTCGATTATTAGTCTTTTTTACGTTAAACTGTGACCCGCGCTCTATTGTAGAAGATGACGTGGACATGCCCATAAGGCCCGTGGCCATGCGCACAGGCCTTGTGTTGAGTAAACACCGACTGTGGGGAAAACAAACGAGTTTGAGCGCCCCCTATAGTTCGATCTCCTGCCCAATATAGTATAACAATTTTCTTCCAGTGAAGCTTGGGTTTTTCTTTTTCAAGGACAGCTGCAATCCCGAGTTTCCCATTTCCCCCGATTTGAATGAAACCGGCTAGGGAGTTAATTTTTGGAGTTTATCGGTACATACCGAAAACACAAAACCCTAGTGATTAGCGAGTGCCTAGTTCTATGCACAATACAACCGGCTTTGTGCCATGCAGCTGAAGTGACGAGCAAATTACGAGTAGCTTTGCTTGTGAAACAATGATGTTTAGAAAATTGGTTTTCCTGTTGAGCTCTATATCTTGTATTCAATTTAGAATGTGGTTGTGTAAATGTATTGAATTATTTTTGTTGTGAGAAGTCTAAGATCAGGAGTAAGATCAACGCTGAAGTTTCTGTTTACCTCAATATGTTTGAATAACAATTAAATAACCTCAAAACTAGTCATTATCATTGCTGGAATATCGCATCAATCATCTGACAAAGAATACACAAAAGAGATAGATATTAAACAAACCACAATAGGATTACAAATGTTTTTTTTTAACCTATTTTGGTGTCAAATGTTGACCTCGTGGTAAAGTATTCAATTCTATGGAAAGTGGTATTAAAAAGAAAATAAATTTCTCCTGACCCCAAGCACTTTATTCTTTAGTTGCTATTAAAGGGATACTTCAACAAAATATGAAATAGACCCATCCTGTTCAGAAATAGGCTAAATATGATCCACAATGTTCGTAAATGACTCGGATGTTTGTATTTTGAGCATGATGGCTGTATTTTTTGTTATAAACGGCCCACTCTGGCAAGCGGTCGGAGAGTACCCAGCGGAAAGCACGTCACATCCGGCGCAATCGCGACATAGATTGTCTCGGGATGAGCCAAGCTGCGGCGAGGCTGACGTTGAGAGGATGTCCTAGCCGTTCCGGCCACCAAATATGCCGAAGCACAGCAGCAATTGGGCCACCGCAACCCCGAATCTGCTTTTCTACGAATTTCTAGTGACGTGTTAATCTTCTATAACTTTGTAGAGGGACAATAGCGATGTCTGGGGCACACAAAAGAGAGCCCCGGCGAGAGGGAAGTCCTCCTTCCCCTCTTCTCTCATGGTGGCCGGAGAGCTGGCGATATGATGTCAGGTTCAAGGCACATATAGATCTAGGCGAGACAGGCATCGTCACTACCTGTCAAGGCTCCTAGACGGGCATTAGAAACGAGGCTTTAGCAACATCCACCAGGTGCCCTTTGCCAATCGTTTAATTTGTTTTAAAATTCCTGATGTGTCCGATGTGGTACTGCTCTCTTGAACACGTATAGAGCAAAAAATAGGCTCCGAAATTTCGTTGTAGTATCCCTTTAATAGTACCAAGACCCTTGAATTGACATCTGTGCGGTGTCATCGTTGATCGTTGTTCAACCTTTTGTTTGCTCACAAAAGTGACAGTGCCAGAGTTCGATCGAGAGTAGAAAATATTTTCAGCATGAAAACGCCCCCAAGTGACAGGTAGACACACTGATCTCTATGACAATTGCTGGATCGTGCCATCGCGCTCCACTCCACGAGTGCGGCCACCGGACGGCGATCTTGCATGCAGCGAAATTGTGTTTTTGGAGCGTTGCGGAGGCTGGCGGCAGCATGCTGAAGACATGTTTTCTACTCGTTTGTCGTCATTCGTAGAAGATGTCCTTTAAGACCCTGTGCAAGCCGTGAGACTTGCCGTTGAAAACACGTGGAAATCAGTACTGCACGAAAAAGGCACAACTCATCGAAAGCAAGTTTCGCCTGTCTCGCGGCATGATGAACTTCCCTGGCATGCCGAAGTGCTGAGTTTCTGTGCCTTTGCACACTTGGATACCGATCAAGAATCGGTGCTGCGGCAAAAGTTTTGAAGTTGTGTCAAGATTAGATTTCTTTGCATCATATATTGGGCACAAAGTTCTGGATCGCCCAGCTGTTCCAGCGAGTTGCTAACAATAAAGGAAAAAACACATCTGTATGATTGCTATTATGCACTATTAACCATGGTTATGTTCCAAATATACTCTAATGGATCACATGGCAGCACAAATAGAACAACGCTGTGGAGCAAGGAAGGTTTTCGAAGGCAAATGCACAAAACAAAAAAACGCCCCCTCCCCCTCCTTTCTTTTTCCGTTGCCACTGGACACTGGATCAAGCTCGTTTCTGAACGCGAGTGCTGCAAGTTACACATGCAGTCGAGTCAAGAAAAACGCTGATCCAGAGGCACATAGGGCTTCACGCACATTGCACTCGCAAAATACATCCACATGACGTCGATTCTTGATCGGTATCCAAGCGTGCGAAGGCAGAGACGCAGCACTGCACTTCGGCGTGCCAAGGGAGCACGATCACTCCACGAGATCGGCGTAACTTGCTTTCGACGAGTTGTGCTTATTTCCTGCAGCGCTGGGCCGGCTTTCGCAAACATTTCCACGTGTTCTCAAAGGTCAGTCTCGCCGTTTTCTCGGGGGTTTAATAAACTTCTTCGGCGAATGACGATGAACGAGTAGAAACGTTTCCTCAGCACGCTGCCGTCAGCCTCTGCAACGCTCCAAAAACGGCATTTTGGTGCAAGCACGATGGCCGTCCGGTGGCCACGCTCGTACTGCAAAGACCAAGTACTAAGCTGATCGACTCGCGCAAAAGGTCACTAATCAATGAAGCCCTCATTATGACAAATAAAATCAAAGTTCCCGTCGGCGCTTCCTGCAAAGTCTGTTCTGCTACCGGACCAAGGCGCAGCGAGGGAAAGAGCGCGTTCAGGAGGAACCCAACGACTCGGTCGGCATGCAGACCCGGGAAAGGCGGAAAGAGCCCTTTCAAAGCGAGCAATGAGCAATCATTTGGCCGAGAACGGGTTTCCTCGCCGCGGAGAAAGCAGCGCTCATTTCGAACGTCTCGCTCACCGCCGAGCTTCTCAATCGGCGTACCAAGGACGCCTCGATGGGTTATGCAAGCAGGACGCGGACCAAAGCGGGGAAAGTGCTGTCCCCCTTTTACCTTGGCTTGGCATGTCGTAGCACGGTTTACTGCACTCGCTGGCGCGCTCCGATGTCTACGTACGCAGAAAGATTTTCCGAGCGGGTCAAGGCCTGAGGAGAGCGTGGTCATATGATTCGGCGCTATCGGTTTGTTTTCGACAGCGTCCGCCGGCGGGGGTGGTCGGCCGGTGACGCATCTTTCGGAAAAACCGAAGGTCCGCCGTCAAAATATTCCAATCTTTATTTCGACGTCTGTGACGTCACTTCCGTAAAGTCAAAATAGGGGCTGTCGTCAGCTGTTTTGTTTATATCTCTGTTTAGTTGCTGATGGTGGCGTGTAGACGTTTTGACGGATTCATGTGTTCGTTGGCAGTTGAGACGTGTGTGGGGGACTCGCTCCACAGTTGATCCTTTCGGACGTGACACGCCCAGTGGCGATGTCTATTCACACGATGCATCTTGTTGGCGAATCTTGTGTCGCGGAACTAGGTTTCGGGAAACAGATTCCCCGTCTGAACGCGACCGAAAAAGTGGCGCGCCTACGAAAAAGTGGCGCGTCTTCCTCGCTTTTGAGCAATTTTTCGCTGAAACCTCAGCGAGGCCTGTCAATCACCCGAAGGAGAAACGCGGACGCTACCAATGGCCGCTCGACTTCGCTATCGACGTCTGACCTAGTCCGACGGAGGGCTAGTCTGCGTTCGAGTAGGAGCGTCTGATTTTCGGCCGATTCCGTATCCGAGCCAAAGCCGAAAGAAAACAAACAAACATGGCGAGAGACAAGCGGAGATGCGGCGCGTACGGGCGACAAGTCTTGGTTTACTCAGTTGCAGGTGTGTGAACGGCGCGTACAGTACAGGTTGGTGGCGCGGTGCAGATTCATCAACAGTCGCGACGAGTGCAAGCATCGCATATAAACATGATGACTGGGGATAACTTTCGTTATTAGCGGTGCAAAAATGTCCGAAGTGCTTCGCGATCATCTGCCTGTTCTTCGACGATCGCGGTCGTTCCCGCGTTTGGCAGGACTAGTAAACCCAGTGAGCCGAATCTGACGAAGTTCATTGAGTGGTATTAATAAAACAGACTGTCTCTTCACACTGTGCGTACTTAATCCATATCATTTTGATGCTAAACGCTTGGTAGTTCTCGGTGCAGATGACAAGGTTTGGCGAAATTCTCGCGAGTCAATACGTCACATGTTTCGCGCGTCAAGCTACACGTGTGAACAGGCCGATTTCGCGAAATCTTGGTTTCGCTAAACTGTGGCGCGTTGAAAAGATGCATCGTGTGATAAGCTATGAGCTTGAATCTCGGCACGCGTCTCACCAGTGACGTAGCCAGGATTTTATTTCGGGAGGGGTTCAAAAGTATTAAATCACCACCCCCCCCGCCCTCCCCCCAAATGACGAAGCAGGGTCAACTCGGCGCTACGGACGCTCACGCAAAGATTAGGGAGGCGCTGTTAAGACGGGTGAAGCTGCATTGTTATATTTTAAAACGTTGTAGGCTTCTACTGTCGTCGTATTTGCGGCCCACCAACTTTAAAAACTTCCTCACAGCACACAACTCTCTCCGTTTTTTGAAGTAGCACTGCGTTACCAGTGTTGGGTAAAGTATATCTAAAAGGTACTTCAAGTAAAGTACAAAGTAAATGAGACGTGATGTACTTTATGTAAAGTAGTAAGTACACTGGGTGCAATGTACTTGAAGTAAAGTACTATAAATACAATGTACTTTAAAAGTAAAGCACGAGTATTTTAATACAATCTTTTATGATGTCCTTTAATTCCCATATAAAGTGATTTTTTAACTTGTGTGCATTGCCCAGGGTAATCAGGGGTGCAAGACCTATTTTCAAAAAACAGCGGCGAATATTTGATAAAGTGAAGTTGGCACAGAGTTGTTATTCTCTGGAATGGAGCCGAATACAGAAGTCCGTCTTTTGAGTTTGACGCCCCTTGCACTGGATTGTTGCGCCCAAGGGGGTTAAATGTACAAGGAGAGAGCATGACGTCAGCCCCGTAGCTTCCGCAAGCAATCCTCTCATAGAAAAGTATCCTCTCCTTAATGAAAACAAAAACAGTGAGCAAGCGAGCTGGTGATAATTAATCATAATGTGACACCTGAGATTGGGGTGTGAAAAACATTCAGGAACTCTCAAATAGAAGAAAAGACAAAAGAGAATGTCTCAAAACATTGTTACGCGTTCTCTTCTGTAGTCTTTTACTTCGACTTTAAAATTAATTTTTCCGTACTACAGTCTTAGGTGCTACTTATGATTAATTTTGCTCTCCTGATATCTTAAACCCCTTGCTTGCGCTGACCGACCAAGAAGTAGCGAGAGTTCAAAAAGCTACGGGAAAGCCGCTCCCAGAACAAACGGAGCGATGCGTCGTCTGCTAACGTTTCTCGTGAGGAGTATCCCTCTCAGTATTTCTTCGGAGTTGACAAAGCATCATTTCGTGATACAAATTTAACAAAATCAAATTTGGGGAAATGTACTTTAAAGATGGGAATTTTACTTTTCCTCAAAAAGTACCAGAAAAAAATACTTTAAGTAAAGTACAAGTACATACTCGGAGAATGTGCTGCAAGTAAAGTACAAGGTTCCTAAACCTACTTGAAGTGAGTACTTCCCAACACTGTGCGTTACCAACGCACAGTGTTGGGAAAGTACCAACATTAAACAGCAACACACAAAAAAAGAAAAAACGGCTGAAAAATTAAAGGATTGCGCTACTGCGGCTGAAAAATCAAAGGATTGTGCTACTCTGCTCGTAGAGTAGCACAATGTTCGCGTGTTTTGCCGACAACATATGGCCGACAGAGCAGCTCGGCGCGAGTCACGTGGTACTCAGGGTTCCAGGAGGCGGCCCGCCCTATGGGAGAATACATGAAGATCGACGCAACACGGCTGATTAAAAAAATAAACGTAGAGTTCACACTTTTCAAAACTAGTCTGTCGTGCAGTTAGTAAATCACTAAACACTTTATCAAAGTTTTAATAATATCGGATGCGTGTGCAAATTTGGAGAAGAATTTCCTATGCAATGGCGTATGAAGCAGACGATTTTTTGCACGCAGCGGAGATGGCCTTTGGGTTGACCGGAGCGGGTCACGTGAACGCTGTGACGTCGCCGTGACGTCGCCGCGTCGTCTGCTGCATGATGCCGCTCATGACAATTAAAAGAAAAGTTACGTCCTTACTTAGCACACAACTCAGCACAAATTATTCTAAAATGTTCCTTTATTATGTCAAAAACTATTGTCGCTCTGTATATCTCCACAACATTGAAGAAACAACGATTTTCTCACGTTCCCATTGCATTTCTAACCGGAGTCGGAACCTCCGAGTGTTCGCCGCTAGTCGCCGAGAGATGGCGTTCTAAATTGCGCTACTTACAGGAACTCTACGCTATGCTCTTGCGGCGAGCAGGATGAATAATTATTTTTGTGAAATATATGAATGATAATGCAGTTTCAGTTCGCATTTAGAAACAAAAAAACCTATCTCTTCGATAAAAATAAATTATAATGTAGACGCATGTTTGCTTTGTTTTGTCGTCTGCTATCCGTTGCGTATCTCCTGCTGAGCGCAAAAGACGCGTAGAGAGTGACCTAAAGTATGTTATACATGGCACAGAGTGTGTCGCCTTGCCGCCCCCCCCCCCCCCCCACACACACACACTAAAAAAAAAGATAAAGCTTTTTTTTTTTTTTTTACCGAAGTAAATTCGCTAATTAGGCATCGCCGGGCGCTGATTTTCCTCCCAAATGTAGCGCTGACGTTCGAACCAGATGCCAAAGGTTTTGCTTTACTAACTCTTATCTTATAAAGAAGTTACAGTGATTTTCCAGAAACTTTTAATTTGGAGAAAATGGTGGCAGACCGAGCTCTCCAACATATGGAGCTCCATGGCACCGGTTGACGAAGACAGGCGAAAATGGGCCGCCCCATGTTCCCACTGAAGGTTTCGGAAAATCACAGACAATCCTTTGCATAAGATAACGGTTGAACGCTGAAACTTTGGCATCTGGTTCGGACCTCTAGCGCTGCATTTGGGCAGCGCAGAATGAGCGTTCGGCAGTGCATAAGTTATTTTTGCGGTAAAAAAAAAAGAAAGAAAAAAAATCTTTTTTTTTTTTTTTTGAAGGGGGGGGGACACGCTTGGCTTTTTGGGAAAAAGAGAACCGTGTTTTTTCGGCCCCAGGTAAGTAAACTATGCATCACAGAAAGCTCAAACGCCGTGAGAACGTGATAGCAGGTTGGGAAAGAACGCGGAAGTTTAAGAACATGAGGTTAAGACGTACACCTTCTCTGGGCCGAGAGATCCACCAGTTTTAGTACAATCCATACTGTAGGCTCCTGTAACACCTATTTCAGTAGAAAAAAAGAAACTTGTCAGGGAAAAACAACTTAACAATATTCTCTTTTTTGCTGACAAATGTTTTTCCCGTTATAAATACCACAAGCGTTCACAATGTCAGTTCCTGCTTTGACGATGGTGCCAGTTCATGCCTCGCCGTGGCCTCGCAGTGGCGAAGATTAATTCTCTGTCAGGTGGAGGAGTTGCCGGCGCGCTCCTCGCGCAGTGCGAGATAAAGTTCGGCGCCGGCAGATGACTCGTCGACCCGTGGGCACGGCAAAGAGCGGCTCGTGCCGCCTCATGCTCCACACGCACAGAGCTCCAGCGAGGTTGTCGCTCGTGCAGAAAGACCACGGTCACGGTGTAAGATAATACTCTTCAGGTGAGGACAGCGCGCTCCTCGCGCAGTGCAGATAAAGTCCGGCGCCGGCAGATGACTCGTCGACCCGTGGGCACGGCAAAGACGGCTCGTGCCGCCTCGTCTCCCACGCACAGAGCTCCAGCGAGGTTGTCGCTCGTGCAGAAAGACCACGGTCCACGGTGTAGGATAATACTCTTCTTGTGGTGAGGACGGCGCGCTCCTCGCGCAGTGCAGATAAAGTTCGGCGCCGGCAGATGACTCGTCGACCCGTGGGCACGGCAAAGACCGCTCGTGCCGCCTCATGCTCCACACGCACAGAGCTCCAGCGAGGTTGTCGCTCGTGCAGAAAGACCACGGTCACGGTGTAAGATAATACTCTTCAGGTGAGGACAGCGCGCTCCTCGCGCAGTGCAGATAAAGTTCGGCGCCGGCAGATGACTCGTCGACCCGTGGGCACGGCAAAGACGCGCTCGTGCCGCCTCATGCTCCACACGCACAGAGCTCCAGCGAGGTTGTCGCTCGTGCAGAAAGACCACGGTCACGGTGTAAGATAATACTCTTCAGGTGAGGACAGCGCGCTCCTCGCGCAGTGCAGATAAAGTTCGGCGCCGGCAGATGACTCGTCGACCCGTGGGCACGGCAAAGACGGCTCGTGCCGCCTCATGCTCCACACGCACAGAGCTCCAGCGAGGTTGTCGCTCGTGCAGAAAGACCACGGTCACGGTGTAAGATAATACTCTTCAGGTGAGGACAGCGCGCTCCTCGCGCAGTGCAGATAAAGTTCGGCGCCGGCAGATGACTCGTCGACCCGTGGGCACGGCAAAGACGGCTCGTGCCGCCTCATGCTCCACACGCACAGAGCTCCAGCGAGGTTGTCGCTCGTGCAGAAAGACCACGGTCACGGTGTAAGATAATACTCTTCAGGTGAGGACAGCGCGCTCCTCGCGCAGTGCAGATAAAGTTCGGCGCCGGCAGATGACTCGTCGACCCGTGGGCACGGCAAAGACGGCTCGTGCCGCCTCATGCTCCACACGCGCAGAGCTCCAGCGAGGTTGTCGCTCGTGCAGAAAGACCACGGTACCACGGTGTACCGGGGTGTCATGGCAACGAGATCATTTTTTTCGCTCTCACACAGTTTCGCCGTTTGGCCGCCGGCGACACTGCCAGCCGCGGGCACGGTGGCCGCGGCATAAAGCATTTCGGATGCCCGTCGAACGAACACTATCTGATTCCTCGCGCCGCGCGTTCAGCCCCGCCGTGTCCTCACCTAAAGAGTGTATCTTACGCCGTGGCCGTGGCGTAACGAGTCTGTCTATGCTGGAAAAAGCGGTGGAGAAACTGCATCGTGACGTTGCCGGTGGGAGGAGCCTAATCTCCATTGCCAACAAACTACATCGGAAGAGAACTGCACCGTGACGTGTCCGGTGACGTCGCCGAGCAGTGGCGATTGAGTTGAAACTACATCGTTCTTTTTTCCCTACAGGGAATTTCGAAGAATCTCCGAGTGGGCTTGCGCACACCAGCTCGGAGCACGTGGAGCGAAAGCTCGCGCTGCAGAACCCAGGGATCCTGGGTTCAATCCACCGTGGTTCAATCCCCGCCCCTGCCCGTTTCGATCTGGATGAGCATCGTACCGGCGTGCGGTCGTGTATCACTACTGCGTGATGCACGTTAAAGACCCCGGGCTAGCAGTCGTACTGCACTGGCTAAATTGCTTATCTAGAGTGGGTAACAATGTCGCCATGTTCAGGCAGACTAACCTCATGCTGTATAAACAACTAACGACAAATTTTACTTTTTGACTATGTTTGACTGCGTTAGTGCAACTTCTCTCGTGCTGCACGAGAAAGAAAAAAATGTTCCTTCGGGGGTTAAATTTTCGGTGAAGTAGGAAGCAAAAAAGAAGAAAAAGAATATTTCCCTCAAGTTGGGTTCGTAGTAGAAGAGGAGGAAAAAGAAAATCAGTTGTTAGTCCCGCGGTGCGTATGGTCTTTTCTTTATGTGTATGTTTATTCTAGTTCAGCTGGCCTTACCTGAAGTAGTTGCTTTAAAATAAAGTATCTCTCTCTCTCTCTCCCTACCTGAAGTATGAACGAACTAGCTCAACTTAAGCCTGTGGCCGTTGCTTGCTTGGCTTTTCGCTCAGCCAAATCGCTTATATGGGATGCACTCAAAAGAAAACACAATCGTGTTGAATCGTGTTAGAGTGTTTAGAATATTTATCGATCACGCCACTGAACTTGCATCGCTCGAAGAACTGCCTTTTTGTGAGCGCCTTCTCTACTTGAGTTTGTTGGAAACACAGCCACTTCGATCCGAGGCATCGATGATAGCGTTGGTGACATCACCAAGTACGCGACTCACAGAGCACTGGTGAACACCAATGTTTTCGTCGCTCCCGACGGTTCCCTGGAAGCCGCCAGCGGCGTAAAGCGTAGAGCTGCGAGGACTTGTTGTTCGACCGTCAGCACACGGGGCCCTTCACGACAACGCTGGAGCTTTCCGCGAAGCTGGTCGCACAGCCAGCGAGTCACACCTTTGGTCAGCCGGTATTCGCCCACAAACCTCGCATCGCTCGTCTCGATAGCACCCCGGTGATCTCTAAAAACTCGATCCGCTGGCGAACCCAACAGTAGAGATACATATGTTAGGGTCGCCATCTTTTACGATGCAGATTGATCTCTGGCTTCGCCTCGACCACTCACTTAACTGCATCGTCAAAGTGCATCGTGACGACATTTTGACGTCACCGCCAACTGCATCATTTTACGAGCATAGCTCGAACTGCATAGGGAAAAACTACATTTCAACGTCATGTCACGTGACCCGAGAGAATACCCAATCAGTGCCCGATGCAGTTTTCTACATCATGTAGTTTGCGTTCCAGCATAGATAGACAGGTGCGACAAATAATACAATGTTTTTAAAAAGCATAGTAGAAGCTAGGAGCCACCGCGTTTTGAAACCAGCACCGTGGAGGTTGACATTCTGACAATGCTCTTATGCCCGTGATTTGGTCAATCGTGGAAAGCCGGACACAGCGACGTTTTTGGACGCGGACGTCGCTATACTTCGTTTCAGCTTGGGTCCGACGCACTGCAGCCGATGCTACAAGCGCGAGCATGTGGCCCTGAACGGTGCTTGCACTGCACGAACGCGCGTGCTTGGCAGGGACGCTGAAAGCCCGGAGCTCGCGCTTGTAGCATCGGCTGCGTCTGGACCCAAGCTGAAACGAAGTATAATACACCATTCCAATATTTACGAAATCATAGATTTGCCTGCAACATTCACACCTCAGAACGCGCAAGTTCTTAGCTTCAGAAAACGCACATAGCGCGCGCGGACAGTTTTCTGTGGCATTTAATGCGCGTGCACAGCTTTGATGGGCGCTCAAGGTGCGCAAACGCACGCGCGCCTATAGCTTTGACTGCCTAACTACAAAAATGTATCCACAACTATAGACGATTGCAGGCTGGGCGACTGGCCGCCGCCATGTTTCTGCTCGAGCAGGCACGCCCGTGCAATTAAAAGCTTGCCGAAGCTGTGTTCATGCGCACGTTGCACGTGCTTGCACGCATGGAGGCACCAATCGGGGCGCCATGCTTGCAATTGTCTATAACACGCAAAATGGCATTGGGTATACTTCGTCTCACCTTAGCATGGACTAACCGCGAATGCTGACGTTAGCGCGAGCGGCTAACCTTGACTGCCTTGACTGGAGCACTCGCTGCACGAGCCCTCGTGCAGCCGCCGAGGCTTCATTCGGAGCAACTATCTCGCGCTTTTAGCACGCGCGGCTAACAATAGTCTGTACTAATACAGTGTACTAGAATACTTGGGTATAGTGTTCGGACCGGAGCGGCTCGACAACGGGAGCTTGTGAGGGCGCGCGTATTGACAGTTCGTGGCGGCGCTGTAGTCGAGTTATCCAAAAAAAAAAAAATCGCGCAGCCCGCTTTTTTTTTTTCACTTTGAGCGGTGCACGTGTCGGTACCACGATTTTATACACCCCGTTTCACCTTATGTTGTACCGCAGCGAAGGCTAGAAGCGCGAGCTCATAGCGTTGGCAGCTGCCCTTGGTGCACGAGAGCTTGTGCCGTCCGAGATGTGCCCTTAGAGCAAGGAGCTCGCGCTTGTAGCCTTCTCCTGCGGTACGACACAAGGTGAAACAGAGTATAGTTCCGTGTGTTTCTACTTCGAGCAGTGCGCGTGTCGGGACCACGATTTCATAGTTCCGTGTGTTCGATCGTGATATGCTTTGAATCTTGTGTTCTGATTTTGCGGATGGTGAACGCGGGTAAGGAGTGCCGAAATGCCGCCGGCGAAACAGCGACAGAACTCTTGCTCTGCACCTGGTTGCAAAACGGGCCTCATCCGAGTGAAAAGAGTGAAAACGGCGTCCTTTTTTGGCGTTCCAAAGGACAGAGCCAAAAGAGATCTTTGGGAGAGGAATCTGCAGCGATCGGACAAGCGTCTTGAAGAAACAAGCGCTGTCTGCGAGCTGCACTTCGAGCCCCGCTCCATCCTTCGAGACTACGTCCACATCGTCGGCGGAAAGAAAGTGAGGATCCCTCTTGGAGACTCAGCGCTTACGCCAGACGCGGTAGCTAACTCTGCATCACTCAGGGCCTGCCTGAGTGATGACCTTCCCGCAGGACGAGAGGAAAGGAAGCGGAAGGCAAGTTCACCAGAGCCCATCATTGCAAAGCGTTCGGGGCTCGCTCGAGAAACTGACCCGTTGTCACCAGTGGTGAACAGCGAAGCTCCTGCCGTGATCCCACAAGGCATCGATCGCGACGCACTAGGCTCCTGAATATGCCAACTCCCTACTGGGCTGTTCACAAGTTCAGCAACTTCGACGGTGTTGCTTATTCGGAGACTGCTCTTGAGCCGAAGTCTAACAAGATCAGCAACGAAAGGGGGTGTTCATTTGTTTCTCCAACTCACCCGATGTGGTATGCCTAGTATACCTTCAGGGCTGCATATTGTAACCATGTATGGGCTGCACATTATAACCATTATTTCAATAACGTGCTGTAAACTATTAGAGAGTTTTAGTAGATCGTTCCGACTCCGATAACGATACCCGATACTCTCGCCTCCGCCTTTGCGCTTACATATATAGTATCGTTATCGGGGGTATCGGAGGCATCGGAACGATCTACTAAAACTCTCTATTACAACTTTTTCCTTGCCTGATTAACGTGTGCTCATGTTTTCTGCTCAAAATGATGTGAAATAGTTGCTTGTTTTCTTTGAATCTTTGAATCATTACTTGTTCAGCCCACATTGTCTCAGTTTTCTCAAACGCGTGATAAAAATTGTCACGGCTTATAAGCCATTTCTTTCAAGTGAACGTCGGGTGGTGCTCGGATTGTCGTGGCAGCCATGAAGAAATAAAAGATTCTCACCCCTTTGCGACCGTCGCTTGGGTGGTTCGTCGCATAAATGAACACAAGAATGAGTGACAAGTGAAGCGAGCTGATTATTCTGGGGTATTAAAAAATATACTAAAACAATCTCGGACTTTAGTGTGTGCCGTTTCGTTCTATTATAAAATAAGAAAAAAAAAACTGCTTCCGAGTTTTAGATACCCTTTCAAATATCTAATGTTCGGCCTTTGCGACGAAGGAATCGGGCATTTCATTTAAAATGCTCACCATCCGACAAACCGAAAGTCGCAGCTAATCCTACGCTAAAACAACTTGCAATCCGCTTCTTTAAAGTCGCAATTGTTTTTATGTAAAGGAAGGGTAATGCAGCTTGTACCGTCCAATACATTGAAGCATTATGTTGCTAACGATCGTGCCGCAGCGTAATTGAGGCCGCGGTACGACCGCCGGCAGGTCGTAGCTGTGTCAGACTTCCTATGTGCACTCCACCAAAGCGGCACCAAAGATTCATATTTTCGCGCGTGGAGCCGCGCATGCGCACACCTTCTGGATATCGCGCCGGTGTCGACACCTGTCGCGATCAATACCACGCGCTTCAGGCGAGCCCTCCAGTCCGAAACAAAACAAATTAGTCGTTAGTTGTTTATACAGCAGGAGTTTAGTCTGCCAGAACATGGCGGCATTGTTACCCACTGTAGATAAGCAATTCAGCCAGTGCGGTACAACCGCTAGCCTGGGGTCTTTAACGTGCACCACGCAGTAGTGATACACGACCGCACGTTGGTACGATGCTCATCCAGATCGAAACGGGCAGGGGTGGGGATTGAACCCAGGATCCCTGGGTTCTGCAGCGCGAGCTTTCGCTCCACGTGCTCCGAGCTGGTGTGCGCTAGCCCACTCGGCCACCGATCCCCCCTCGAGTCCGAACACTACCCAAGTATTCAAGTAATTAAATGGTCAAAAGAGAAAGCGAAAAAGATGTTTCGGAGCGACTTATTCCAACTTGAAATTGTCTCTATTTGTTTCCAACGTCCACTTTGGCTACCGAATGAAAAAGAAACCTGAGGATATAAGATCTGCTCCTAGAACAAGGATGCTGTCTTCCAAGCATTCCTCCCAGTGAGAGACAGAAGGACGTATAAACCAACATCAGCTTAAGAAGCTTCCGCCGGGTTTTTACATTCCCTGCCCGCTGGACACAGATTGGAGACCAGAGCAGAGTGCCGCTGAGACAGATTGAAGACATCCGAACACTGACGCAGCACTCGTGCCACTGCCCTGCGTTCCTGCGCTGGTCAACGCTATGGTCACAACACAACGATCTTGATATTTCTTAGGTCTTGTAGAACTCCTTGTTCTTTATAAAGCACGTTTTTTGTTTGTTTTTTACTCTTTGTCAGGTTTGGTTTTTGCAAACCTCGCCGTGAAGCATTAATATTTTGTTGGCGTGAAGATTCCTTAATGTTTTTTTTCCCTCTCTTTTAGTGTGATGCCACTTTATGCAGCGTTCTTAGATCCATCAGTTGAAAAGTTGCACAGAAGAGCCTCGTTCGAAAACGGCTCTTCCCTGTCGTCTGCAGGCGAGAAAGTACAAGCGGATCCTAGCGAAACCGCTCGCACGGCAACGGAAAAGCATCGTTTCTGAACGACGCTCGTTTTGTGCATCTGATAGGCCAATGCACGAGGCCCGTGGAAGCAAATCTCGGCAGCACTGAAATGAGGCGGCTTTTGGAAGTAAATGGGAGCGGAGCATTCGCTCGTGGCAACTGTCTGGCGCGATTGAGCACCATTCGTTTGCGATGCTTGGAAGGAACGCCAAGAGGGAAGTTTGCCAAGGGGCTTGAGGCATAGCGAGCGCTACCGAGCACACGTGTCACGAAAATGGGCCAGGCGTTTCTATTAGTAGGCTCTGGATTTGATATATAGTCTGCGGTAAATTCCGCTGATAGGTTTGGAGCCATCCGAAACCGCTACATGCTCGCGCGTTTAGAGCAGCGAAAGCTAGCTCGCGTTTGCAGAAACCTAAAGATACAAAAAAAAAAAGTGCTCCGTAATCGGTTTAAATCTACTAGATGAATATACCAATCTCACCAGTCAGTTTGACTACGCCACCGCTGCCGCAATGCATCGAGGGAACTTTAGTCTTTCTGCGCGTGCGACAACTCTCGCTGGAATTCTGCTCGGGCAGGGTGCACGAACAGCTCCGTCCACTGCCGATTGCCTCCTGTGAACTAAAGCAATGGCTGCCTCGCGCATGCGTCGACCGCTTGGCGAGATCGGTCTATTAATTCGCATATGACTTTGATGCGCGCTCCGCCTTAATCTCGAGCTTTCTGCCTTTGGTAACACATGGTCACAAGCGCGAGCCGAAGCCCGGGGAAAGGCAACAAACGCGTGCTGGAAGCGGATCACCGACTACTGGGGAAGAGATTGGACAGTCACGCCTCTAGCGGTACGCTTCAGCTGTGGAAACAACAAACCGAATGTTTTTGCTTGTTTTTGATCAGAGACGTCGAAGATGTCGATTCGAAGGCCGCTCCTCTTGCGACCACTTTTCCCGAAAGCGTATCAGTATAGTCCGCACTCCCCCTTTGCTCCATGCCCCGGTTTTAGTAGCAATCGGAGACTGCGTGAGGCATGGGGAGCAAGCGGCCCGCGGGGGGGGGGGGGGGTTAGGTTTGGCATTTGGGGGCGAAGAGTAGGTTTTGACCCCCCCCCCCCTTCCTTGCCTACGCCACTGCGTCTCACATCTCCACCTACAACAAAGGCGAGCTAGATATCCTCTGTCTTGCTTGTACATAACAAATGAGAGTGCGTACACTACGTAAAGTAACACTGAGAAATTTGGCACGCTGTCGTGTTCGTATGGTTGCAGTCTCGTAGAAATCTGGGCGAGTTGGTGACGGATCGGAAGGAAAAACAGGGCAAACGAAACGACGGACCAGTAGAAAGGCACACACAGACAAGACGCTGACTTACAACTGGAATTTAATAAGAACGATTTCTTTTTTCTTATTGAATTTCAGCTGTAAGTCAGCGCCTTGTCTGTGTAGTATACTCTTCTACTGGTCCCGTCGTTTTGTTGGCGCTGTTTTTTCATTCCGTTGCAGTCTCGCTTTGCATCTGGCTCCCGCCCTGTTCTTATCGTGAGTTCGTTGTTTGCTTTTTGTTTGGTTCGTGTAAAACGAGCGGGTCAACTGCGAAACGATCGGGATGGTAAATAAAAGGTTGGGAATGCAAACGTTGCCACCTTGGTATGTTTCTTGACCGGTGCCAACGGACAAAGCTTCTGGCGCCATTGTAGAGACACGCATTTTCCAATCAACTGCAACTTTTTGGGCACGGAATTCAGCTCCTTTGTCTACATAAATTCTGTGAAATAAATCATGAAAAGCATCGGTGCCGCATTCTATAATGTTTGGCACAGCCACGTAAATTAAAAAAAATTTCTTTTTTTTGCATGGCACATTATTTATTTGCTACTCCTCAGTGACTAATCGGGGGCGCCACCAGCAAACAAACTTGGCGGCTGCAGAAAAGAGGTCGCGCTCGGCTCGGCCGTGCTACCTGGACGGGGCTGGCGCATTCAATTTAAGAGTATTTCTTTTGTTCAATGCCCTATTTTGCAGGTATTTGAACTGCGACGGCCAAGTGTAGCCGGTGCACAGAAATCTTGCAGAGCATAGTTTTGTTTTCCCGGTGCTTTTGGTTCTTTTCATGTCAAACTTTTCTATCGGAGATTTCGTTCAAAACCGAAACTATGGGCTCTGCAGAGACGGTAATAGACTCAGTTTGATCAGCTAAGGAAAGCGGTGATGACTACAGAATTGTTCCACCGAGAGTAATTTTCAGCTATCCCGCGTGCCTCGACCATGCTACTTATCTGTCCGCTAATGGACGCACTGACGTAACGTGGAAACACATAGGTTCTTTCGTCAACTGCCATTGAAACGTTAGTGCATAACGGAGTTACATTAACCGGCGAACAGCTTTCCAATCTGTTTAACGACCATTTTGTAAATATAGCCGTCCATACCGATGGTACCGACGCTTGCAGATACATGTGCCATAGAAACTGTAGCTCATTTTTTTTGGAACCAACTACTGCCTCAGAAATAATTAACGTGATTATGCACTTAAAAAGTAGTAGTAGCTGCGACGCTAATCGTATGCAGATACGTCCAATTAAGTATGTTGTTGATATAATTACCCCCGTTTTAAATCATATTTTTAATCTCTCCTTAGCGTCTGGTGTATTTCCAAGAAAGATGCAAGTAGCGAAAGTAACCGTTCTGTACGAAAAAGGTGATAAGAATGAGTTGGGGAACCACAGGCCGATTTCTATACTGCCCGTTTTTTCTAAAGCGTTAGAAAAAATAATTCATCGCCGTTTGGTACACTTTTCAAATAAACATGACCTTGTTACTTCCTCGCAATT
>JAZHYW010051927.1:0-30931 GCA_037355805.1 Ixodes ricinus
AGGAAGAAGAACCTCGTAGAAATCCTCCATCAAACACCACGACGCTCGAAAAGGTTATACGTCTAAGGTCAACCCACAGGAAGCGTAGAATGTACAAGTGTTGCCGATTGTGCAACCTGCTCACGGCTGACGCAGCGAGACGGCGATTGGCACGAAACTGGAAAAAAACGCTCGGGCGCTTTGATGTTGCTCGCACTTTAGACACGCTTATAAACAAAGCGCGCTTAAAATATTGAACTGACTGATTGTTGCTCAAAAAACGCTATCTAATGTGAATAAAGCTAAAAAAAACAAGGTATAACCGATTTTTTTTTTATTTTTTTTTATTTGTGCGGCCAGAATTTTTTGGCGAAAAGTTATTATTCGGTTCGGTGTTGTTGGTAAAATGGAAGAAAACACAGATGACGCGTTCGTGCTGTAGCGCAGATTATAGACAGTGTATGTGAGTATAGAAAAGTTTTTGAAAAAAAAAGTTGTGTAATGCACCCCGAGGCCGAGGCTATTAGCCTCGTGCGGGACCGATTGGAGCGCTACTATCGCTCGGTGGTGACGCAGTGACCAGCATCAGTTGACGGTTCTCCGCTTTGCTTTGGTTGCGTGATTTAGCGCGTGGCAGCAGAAACTGTCCGCTAAGTATAGTGATTTTTACCTGTTACAGGCATTGTGCGGACAAAACCTAAAACACGTCCGAATACGCAAGCGAAACGATCAAAAGTTGTATTTGGCATGAGATTTGAAGAAACCTATTATAGCTTCATAAACGCCAACACCGTTCGGATTTTTTCGGCGTAGAGACCAACGAGCATACTTTTTCATGCTCTTTGCTTGCCAAACTTCACACAGAAGAAAAACATAAAGTACCCAAACTACAATGCTCTTCTGAAAATAGCAGTCAACGCTTCCCGAAACGACAGCTCAATACATTCAAAGTGGTATGATGTGGTTATCTCACTGCAGACAACTCTTGGTTGAAATAGAAAATGTTGGCATGATCATACCGACTTTTCTTTTTAGTGAACCCTTTTAGTTTAAACCTTGACGCAGAAATTTTAGTTTAGAGGCAAGTATTTTCTGTTCGTCCTCCTCTTGTTATTTTTTTGGAGAAGTGTCGTGCGTACGGTGGCGGATGCTGTCGTAGCGGCAGAGTGCCCGACTTGTTGATTCTGTTTGCGAAGCTTTCCTTGACGTACAGCTCAGCCAAACACGGTGTGGATTACCGTCGCCTCGTGCGGTGCGTAGACTTCATTTTCCGGGCATGACTTTTTAATCCCAGTTGAAGGGTGGTAGCTGCACAGAACATGCCTGGACTGAAGTGCTCGCAACGTCTCCCGTTCTAACCCGCGTGACGTCACTGAGGCGCGGCGAGCCTCGCCCGCCTCCCAGGCCATCTTTATTCCGTTCCAGCCTCAATAGATCCCCATCGTTCCCCCTCTGCGGGGGTGTGAGGGGGGAGGGAAGTTTTGCTTTGCGGTGGTTTCGTTGGTCACCCCCCAGAGCAGACGCCTTGATATTGGAGTTGTTGGCAGGGGCATTGTGACGCCGTGTGTCCAGTCAATGCAACAGCCTCAGTCGTGACGCACAGGGTTGCTTTGGGAGCCAGTGCCCTCTGCAAGTGATGCTAGAGGTGGCCCGGGACAGACGTGTTTCCTTGGTGCGGCACTCGCCGGCGGGAGGGCGTTTGGTGAGGCCTAGGGGGTGGGCGGTGGACGCCCATCGCCTTCAGAATGGCCTCATCGTCGCTGCCGCTTTGATGGCTTCTTGTGGACGCAGCGCGGAGCCATTTGGAGTCTTCTTTTGCTTCTAAGGGTATAGGGTTTAATGTAGTGGTTATATTTCGTTGTAGCTAAGTTGGACGTTAGCCAGTTCTGGTGGTAAAGTTAGTGTTGGGCGCAAGCGTTCAGGGCAGGCATGGCCGACAATACCGAGGACGGCCTCGGTGTCGGCAGGTGTGAGGGCCCGTGATCCAGTCCAGCACCAGCACCCACTGGCGGTGTTCTCGGTCGTGGTGAAGTGATCTTTGGTGATGTTGTTTTGCATGAAATAACTTGGCCGCGGGAAAGTTCGCAGATATTGGCGTATCCTTCATCGTCGTAGCCGGTGGGCAGGTCTGCAGCACAGCGCTCCGTCAGTGTCCGTCGCCGGAAGGGATGGGGAACGTCCTCCTGGTGCAGACCCTTGTGGCTCTAGAGGTTGGTGCTCCCAGGCCATCCGGGACGCGAATGCGACGATTCGCCCGGCCCCCATCACGCACCAGGGGGCAGCCTCGGCAGTGCGTAGCGGTCACTAACGGTGGCTACGTCGCCTGGCGCGTCGAGAGTGGCTCCGTGGGTTGAATTGGGGGAATACATTGGACCGGGAGCGGCTCCGAGGTCGCCTAAATGAATGGATGTCGCTGCGTCGAGGTTGCATGCCTGGATGAAAATAACCATGAACAACAATCCTTCGTGTTGCGAAAATTGGCGGGGGCTGAGTTCATTAGGGCATCCCTAAAGGAATGACATCTCTAGACACAAACGGCTTCGGATCACAAATGTTAACAGGCCCTGTTAACGACCCATCTTCGACATTTCGTAACTCGCCACCTGAGCATGAAATGACGGACGGTGCCACCTCGTTTCCAGAAAGAGAAGCTTTAATTCCATTTTCTCTGCTCATTTCTAGGTTGCACAAGTTGCCCCATAATACTGAAGCACTGGATATTCATAGAATTCCTCTAGGCTTTCCATCATACTGCCTCTGGGCAAAAAGGCAAAATAGAACACGTAGATTGATGGCCCCAACATGAATGATAGAAATACGGGAGGCCGTTTTTGATGCTGCCACCGATGAGCTTCATTTTGCGAGCATTGCTTGCACTGTGTTCTCCGCACAACGGCTACCGACAGACACTGGATTCATTTCACTTGTTTGTTGATTTCTTTAACGGATCTCATTTTCTAATCTAGACATGAGGACACCGGATATAGTGTGGTTGCCTGTTGGCCAGGTTGTTTGGAGCTTGGGCAGAAAAAGTGTGAGAAAAAATGCTCGTGCTTGCCAGAAAACCGCCATCCCGAAAGCCCTTGCACCCTGTCCTATAGTGACCACACCAATGCTGTTGCTTTTTGTCTGGCAAAGAAGGTTGCTGAACACTGACCCCGTGAATTTGCCTTAAGTAACAAAGCAAAAGCGGGCAGACTAAAGAAAAAAGGTAGCTCCCCTGATTTTCCAAAGACGCACAATGTTTGCTTACACGCACCTAACGAATGTAGAAAGAATTGCAGAAGTCAAATAGTATCATTATTGAGGAATGCGAGGCTTAAAGGGATACTGAATCCAAATTTGGATTTTGCAAAATGAGAACGCTAAAGCGTTGAACGGGACGCTACGAACTCCAGAACATAGCGCATACATCGATATCACAGACGGATGGGCGCACTTTTGGAAAACAAGGGAGCGATCAAGCGCGGTCTTTGACGTAATTGTCCTCCGGTAGAATTTGAGAATGAGGGGAAGCGGCCTCGATTCTCGCCTCGTCGCTTCGGTTCACCAGCTCGACGGTACGTAGCGACGAGGAGAGGAAATGAGAATCGTGACGTGCCTTGTCTCGTCGGGCTTGTCGGGCGTGTTCGATCGCGCACGTCTTTTCCAAAAATACGGCGATCCGTTAGAAATATCGCTGTATAAATGATGTTTTTTTGGGTTTGGCAGCGTTTTGCCTATTCGTCCAGCCATTTACGGGATGACAATCCGGCGGGATGACAATAATGATGCTCATGAAGTAAGGAAAGTAACATTGCGGGGTGCCTCGAGATCAGATAAATTTTGACTTATTTTTATTGACTGTATAACTAGAATTATTGTCTCTGTATAATCGTAATTAGAAGAAATGTAGCGGGTCGTTCGGTTTTCAACTGCCTCAAGTTGAGTGACTGAGAATTTTGGCAACAATTCCGGATTCCGGCAGCGTATTTTAATTTTGGTAGAATAAAAGTTGCATTGTCAAGCTTTTTTAGCTTTTGGAGGAGCAGCATTCAGGCAACGCCTGATATAGCCAAGGGTCTTTCCTGCGGCCGAGACAAAGGTGCTAATGTGGTTATTCATCTCAGATCAGAAGTTCGTGCGACAGCGAGATATTTGTACTCGTCGACTTTTTCAATATTCTTGTCATCTAACATGTAGCGAAAAAAAAAAAAAGAAGAAGTGCCTCTCTTTCGACAAAATAGGTTTAGTTTGCACTTTTACTTCTTTATTTAAATCAGCCAGTTGTTACAACATTGAAATACTCGTATTAGGTCGTTCTGAAGAGAGTTTGATCATTGGGTGAACTGACTTCGCGATACAGCAGAGTTTTTTTTTGTACTTCAAAGCGCATAAAGGTCTCACGAAAGCAGGCACTCACTCAATTACAGACACAAAAATATACACACAGTGCTGCTCCTTCACAACTCGGCGCTGTGTGTGTGTTTCTGTGTCTGTAATTGAGTGAGTGCCTGATTTTGTGAGACCTTTATGCGCTGTGAAGTACTAAATTATGGAAAACCAACTAGCCCAAGCTGCTAAGTTAACAAGCAGACAGTTGTCTGCAAAAATACGCATGTTAGTAGAAAGACAATTTGATAGGTCATTAATGACTACTAAAGAAGAGTAGAGGACCAAGACCTGTGCCGTAGGAACACCACAGCTGACATTAGGGAAATTAGATTCCATGCCAGTTTAAGACTGTGCGCTGTATGCGCGAAGCAAAGAAACTGCATATCCACAATATAACTGGTGAGTCTAAATGAAAGCAAACGAGTAAAATTAAGCGGACCCTATTGGGAAACTCCATTATGAACAGCGTATTATGGATATTGGTAAACAATATGTCTTTATTGTATTACAATACAATATGGACAGTGTATTGAAAAACATTACATTTATAGTATTTTATACCGTAGCCGTGGTCTAGTGGCCGGATCTCACGGCTACGGGACGTGGTCAGTTCGAAGCCCACCGTCGCACACCCACCGGCTAAATGGGTACAAACGTCATCTGCTCGAAACGTCATCCCCTGGATGGAAACCCCGGCGCTCGTGTTTCCATTCAGGGGATGACGATTTGGGAAGAGGTTCCTCAAACCCCGCTAAGCCTAGCTGCGAACACTTAACCGCAACCGTTCGTCGGTTGCGGCGGTATACCGCCTTCGGGTGGCGTTGTTGCACTCGTGCAGACTCTCGTCCTTGGGAAACCAGGTGAAAAGTTGAACGCAAAGGTATAGTGTTTTCAGGGGGTAAAGGTGGGTGAGGAGGAGTGGCAAATCCCGTGCGCTGACATCCGGGGCCCGAGTGAAAGATCGCGAAAGAGAACGACAGAACACGAGAGAAAGAAACCAATGTTACCAGCTGAAGGACGACAGTCGCAATGGTAATCGCGAAGACTGAAAACTCCCAGCAAAATAGACAGTGATAATTTAACGTTGGAAACTAAACTCTGAGCTATTCTAAGGTTTATAAAAATAAGTATACTCATTACGCTGCATTAACTTCCCTTCTGTCGAAATCTCGGAAATCAGGTAGTTGCGCGGTTTCGTATTCCTGGGACGCGGCCAGCGCGGCTGGCGCGGCCAGCGAAGCCGGTTATCTGGTTTAGTTCTAGTGTTGACGAGAGGCCGTACGTCTGCGCGCTATGCAAAAAGAAAGCTTCGAGAGGAACGCGAATATCTTTCCACCGGTAAGTTCGTGGATTGTTGAAGTTCATGAAACCGCTATGATGATATTGTTGAGGCCTCCGCCCGCCTCCGCCATATATTTTGAGACGTCGAGGCACCCTAGCGCGCTCCATCTCTGGTTCTACGGCGCGCGTTCGAGTAAACAGCGCGGCGCGCCGGCCGGGCCCAAGGGTCAGGTTTCTTCCCTCCATGCGCAGTCGCCTTCAGACGGATAATAAAACCGCAGAACCGTTTTGTACAAACGCTGAGTCGGACGTTTTTTTCATTCGCGATCTCAAATCTCGGTACACAGCCACTCGAAGGCAGTTGGTAACCATGTGTGGGACCCCGAAGGTCTGCCTGCATGCTCCGCCGCTTGCGGCAGCCAGAATGCATGGGAAAATGGCGGACCTTTTCCTCTAGGAGTTAGTATGTATGATCTCTATGAGTATTTTATCACAATAAGGGTTCCTTATGGGATTCTAACATCCATAATACGCTACAAATATTGGAACCCCACACTGTACAAACCCTTAATGCATGCCCATGTGTCATATGGGGATCCAATAACGGTTTATGATTCCAATGTACTTTGCGTATTATGGATATTTGAATCCAATATATTATATCGGCTACCAATAAAAATATATACGAGTTGGAATATCACGTTCACCCTATTGAAAAAAGGCCAATATGAACTCGGCTTATTGGAAATATTGTATTCCAATGAAGTTGATGGAAACCAATAAAAACTTATTGTTATCCGATTAACCCAATACGCACGATGGGAATTCATATCGGAGCACAATATCCCAATATAGTATACGGTTATTGGTATACAACAGGATATTGGAGCACAATATTCCGATATAACTTGCGGTTATTGGTATACAACACGATATTGGAGCACAATATTCCAATAGAACTTGCGGTTATTGGTATACAACACGATATTGGAGCACAATACCCCGATATAACGCGCGGTTATCGGAATAGAATACGACATCGCGTGCATATTGGTGACCGACATGGACATACTGTACGGCCACACGATACATAAATATCGGTCGTCGACCACGGGCCCAAACGAGAATACAATATGATATCGCATGCATATATCTCAGAACGGATACCAAGTTACCAACATGAATTACGTCGGCATATACCGCGGACTAAGAGGAAACGTAACACGATATTGAGCTTTCGTGAAGCAACATGTGGATATCGGTATGCCCACATATACGACATCGCGTGAATGATATCGTAAAACAGCACGAGTTACCATACGGCAATACGCGAGAGAAAGATATTGGGTGTGGATACACACGGAACACAAACGTTCTGCGTTGCGAACACATTAACATTGATCGACAGTGCAAGTATGTACAGCTGTTGGTACGGCACACAGTACACACAGCCTCGCGCGCTTGAAATGCTAGACAACCACCAAACCATTCAGAATAACTAGCTGGAACACCCGCGACCTACCTTTCAATGAAAAAGCCCAATAACGACGTGCTTATTGGAGTGATCGTTTTCCACCAAATGTTTATTGCAGTTGTTGTAATGCAACAAAAGTTGATCGCCAAACGATAAACCCAACGTACCGCGAAACAATTCGATGTTGCAACACAACATCGCAATACAAGAAACTATCGGTGTTGGGACCCAAATAGAACGCGATACGTGACAATGTCGGTTCGCACGATAAAATAATGAGGGTGAATAGGTTCAACAGGTCACGTGCATGTCGTTGCTTGTTACGCGCACATTTATCGATATTGACCCACCTTTCTGGGTAATCCTACGTCGTACACAAAATCCACGACAACATGCGAGCACATTTCACCCACCACTCTTCGTCGCCTGCTTTCGCGAGATTCACACACTGTATAAAAAACGACGTGAAAAATACGTGCATTTGCGCCATCAAACGATACGTTACAGCCTCGTTTTTTGAGAAGATAAGCTTCCATCGTCAACCCGCGCGCGCACCAGCTCGAGCTAGTTCGAAGGGAGCGAGCCCAGCGAGCCGGAGCCTGCGCGCAAGCGCTCCTGCGCTATAGCCAATCGAGCCAGCCGAGCGGCTGAGCGAGCCGCCAAACCCAGCGGCTTGCCAGCGGCTTGCCAGCGGCCCGCGGCCCAGCCAAGCCTGGCCGAGCCGCCGAGAATGCGCGACCGCTTCGGCGAGACTGGCCGAGACCGACGGATGGCATGGGAGTTCGTAAAGTTCGTCGCGCTTTTTGCTTGTGGGCTTCAAGCGAAGCCAGCCAACACCTCCTAGAAGAGAAGGCCAGAGCGCTCCAAGTGGTTACGTCACAATGGCGGAGGAAGGAGGTCCATAGCGCAACTACGTGAGAAAAATTTTGTGGCATCGACCGCATCGACGTGAAAAAAACGTTTCTTGTCGAGCGGCGCGGGGTGTTCGTGAGCGTTTATCTGACATTAATATATGTTTTAAAAGCGCAGTATTGTACAATTTATTATATATATATAATACAAACATAATATACAATGCGCTATCAAGGTTGAAAGTACTAATTTTTATATATGATTATCCCCGTAACTGCGGGACTACGTGCAATCCCGCAGATCCCACACTTTACGAAGGAACCGGTCCGCTGTGACGTTTTCTTAACTCGTACGGGCTCCGATTCTGGTCAGAGATTTACGTTGTGTGTGAGCGCTGACTGTCTAAATAAGAACCCGGCGACTTTGAGAAGGGAAGGGAACGGAAAAATCTAGTCATCCCTGCAGGGAGCGCACGTGAGCAAGAGATGGGTCGACGACGCTAAGCTGGTTAAACCTCCCACACTGCTGCCGCCCGCTGCCCTGGTGTGTCTGTGTGTGTTTGTGTATGTGTGTGTGTGTGTGTGTGTGTGTGTGTGTGTGTGTGTGTGTGTGTGTGTGTGTGTGTGTGTGTGTGTGTGTGTGTGTGTGTGTGTGTGTGGATTCTTTTGATCCTTCTTGTGGTTTCTTGATATCACCGCAGTCTCAGAGTGAGTTTTTTTTTTTCTGTTCGCTTGATACTACTGCATTTACGTGTATTCGTGGAACAAGTCCTGCTACGGTTTGAGTGACATATCTGGCAAGCAGCCAACGATGACACTGGTTGATTTTCGATACACCTCTCTCTCGACAGAGAGAGACCTAAAGTTCGTGTCTCAAATCGCTTTCGCCACGGATATTGCACGTGGGACGTATGGATACGATCGACAGGTGAAGTAACAACTTATTTACGGGCTTTCTTGTTCATGTGGGACGCGAGTAAAGTTCTGCAGTCGGGTTGTGTTCTTTTCGTTTTTGTTTTTCGTGACAGAATGGCATCTTGTTCGTCGTTATCCGTGTGCGGTTGCGTTGACATTTGTAAATCATGCGTGGTAACATTCTAGTTTTCACTGGAAGGATTAGCTTATATATTGTACGTATTGGATTTATTTCCTCTTGGCCAACCTCCCTTGTGTGTTATTTTGCATAACGCATTGTTATATTTTGCATATTCTCAGTCTAAGAACTAGGTATAGTGCACCAAACGTTATCCCAGTCATTGATGAGGCAGTACATGTTGTACCTCGAGCAGATGGCGATAGTTCTCGACAGTATCTGGGCTGGTTACCAGAGAGTCGTGTACTTCAAATTTAAGGATTCCATAATGCCGGATATTCAGCTTCCAGAAGTCTTTAACTGCGTCTATTGCAGTCGTGTTGCGGAGGTCTTCGTGAGCCTGATATGCTTTTCTGGAAAAAATGACATACATGTGAAACACTCTTTACTCCCGTTCTCACTTCAGAAACATTGTTCTCGCTTAACAACATAGATGCGAATTTACATTCAATATATTAGCTTGGTGAACGAGTAGTCCTTTCAACAAAATTATCAAGATGCTGCTTCAAAGCAAGAATGAAACGACTTTTACGTTCATTGATAATATATATCTTCAAGTAAACAAGCCCATCCTGCTCACGAGGCAGGTAACTAACCAAGTCGTTTTTTCGGAATTTGCAATCTCTCAAGAAGAAAGTTCATGGTGAATAACACTGAATTCTACTATAATTTACATTGTCAACATGAAACCAAAAATGCAGCAATTTTTTCGTGTTACTTATGTTTATAATGAATCGTTTCTTATAGGTAGGTACGATTATGCCATAAAGTGAGCTGCAATCCGGACATTAATGTAGTTTAGGTGGTTCGAGAGGCGCTATACCTTGTTTTACACCTAGTGTACAAGGCTGTGAAAGGCACTGACTTGATGGCCTGATTTGATATGGCATATCATATTCATCAGAGCTAGTGCGCATTGAGCGCTCAACTAGGAAACATTCTGCAACCATTGTTGATAGTGTTACACACTAACTATAAATTCAAATATACTAGTAGCTTTGCTTGCACATTTAGGCTAGAATATATACTTAGGAACTGGAGAGGCTTTTTTTTTTTTACCAGACAACACAAACCCTTTGTTCATTAGAAAGCAATGTCCCATATGTTTTGGAAAGAGTTGCAAGAATTAATAACCAGGCGTAAATACAAAATGGGGCTCACATATTGATAGCAATCGCTGAGTTAATATAGACTCTGAATGCCTAAGAAGCGCAGTGCGTGACGGTTCCAGAACATCCGATTATCACAGATAGAAGACAGCATGTTGTCCTTCCCCCTCCCAGAGAAGCGACAAGGATATAAGCCAGAAATCCATTAATTTGACTGGTGAGGAGGAAAGGTTTCTTGAAAGAAAATCAGGGAGATTCGGAATTGTGGGAGAGGGTTGGGCTTGACCTTGAGCACAAAGGAGGTGCTTGACGATCGCGAAAATGACAAAATTAACCTTCGAAATTCGATCGCCGTCATCGTGTTTTCTGTTTGTTCGTTGTCTCCCCTTTGCGTTTAAGAAACCATATAAAATCTTATCATAGCATTAGCCTATAGGATTACCGAAGAACGAATTCCGAAGCACGGAGATGTAAAACTATAAGTTACGCCTTGTGTTTCATAAGCTGCCAGTGAGAATAGTCGGCTGAAGATTGGTATTGTCAAATCCGTTGACGAATGTTCGGGTTTCCTTTTCAATATTATTTAGTTTGTTGACCAAAACCGCCAAATTATTTACAACTAAGGAGCGTAGCACTTGTATCAAATGTCTTCATGCCAGGCGCTTGACCATGATAGATATGGAAGGCGGGAGCCACAAAAAGGAAACACGGAATTTGTACATAGACGTTGGCGCGTTGCGCTTGGACGGCGACGTGTATCTTACATACATGGGTGTTAGCTTTTAATTGCAGTATATTTATAAAAACAATCATAACATTCGTTTAAGGTACACTAATGCGGTCTGGAAAGGTGTTGTATACGGCCAGGGCGACAAAATCATGAGGAATAATGTTCATGTTAAATCGGACTATCTAAAACTTGGAGGGTAAGTTTTTAATTAGTGATAATAAAAATAATCGTGACAGTTCGAAACTTGCTTAGCCTAATAAAAAGAAATCAGTCAATTTTAGGACTTGGAGCAAGTGTGACGCGCGAGTGTGCCCCAAAGTTACCACTTACGAGTTGTGCAGCTGACGCAAGGAGGGCGGAGCTGAAAGGCGGATGATAGTCTTGTCATCTGGTTTTCACTCCGCTAACCTTGCGCACGTTGCACGACCGGTATCTCCAGCTCACCCGGCGCTTGAAACGTGCTTCAAACCCCTCTAAATTTGACCAATTCAGTGGTTTCTGATGGCCCTTGGAAAAATTCAGAGATAGCTACCTAAATTATTTGGTTAATTCTTCTTCTTATAGTGACGATTATCCTCCTCTATTATGCTCCTTGGCAGGAAAACTAACATACATTGACTGCATTAGTTTATCTTTAGAGGCTTTTTTATTCATATATGTTCAAAATAATATCATTCATATATTCGTTCATTTATTAATTCATTGTATTGTAAATATTACCTGGAAATATGTGCATTATTCAAAATCCATAGCAAGTGGCTACTTGTGCTTCCTTTCGAAAGATAGAATACGAATGGGAAATTCAGTTCGTGCACAAAATGTTCAAAATACAACTCTTAAATTCTTAAAGGTTGATATTCTATGTACTCAAGTGTTATATACGAACGCAATCCACACCCAACATTACCTACAAACGTCAATCTTATTTGATAATACAATACGTAAACCTACATAAAAATAGACATCATACAACTCAAACACACCAGACGCCGTTCTCTTTGAACACTTGTGCATGTAAATATCCACTTCTAAAGAAGAAAAAAAAACTATGTACCGAATTCTTTTCCAAAAACTGATTTGGTGATGTAAGAGCAACATTCTTAGAGGTGGTAACTTTGCAATGAAAATGTTATTTTTTTCTTCTGGTCATCATCTTGTTCTTTTAAAGAGAGTTTCAAAGAACATATATTTAGTTTTTAGTCTATTTATGAAAGTATTGCAACGCGCGTCGGTGAGCGACCGCGTGCGTGGCCGAGTGGTTATCGCGACAGTCAAGCGCGGTAATCACTCGGCCACGCCATTACGTTCTCGTGAATTCGAGAACATTCTCATCTGATTGATTTCCGAATGTTCTAGTCGCCGAAGCTTCTGAAACAATCAGCCTAGAAAGTTCAGCGACCAGAACATTCGGAACTCAATCGGACGAGAATGTTCTCGAACTCACGAGAACGCAATGTTCAAAGAATAATTAAAAGATCATTCCACTCACTGGAATCGAACCTTGACTTTCCGCGCCACAGTCAAGCGCGGTAACCACTCGCCCACGCACGCGGTTGCTCGCCGACGAGCGTGGCTGTATAACATAGAAACCAATTCCTGAAATAGATGATTTAACTGGATAAGACCTCTTCTGCAGGTGCTGGATATTTGATGTAAAATAGGGCATCGTCGTACATAATGGCATGAGCTTTTTTTTGAAACAATCTAACATGTCATGTTCCTAAAGTGAGTATATATTGGGGTCCAGTACTCAACTCGGAGAATTCCCCGTGCCGATCGACCGTTGTTGTGAGGCATCACTCTCTATAACACAAGTTAGTTGGCGGTCGGTTATGTTACTTCGAAGAACGTCTACAGATAATTCTCAAAATCCACATCATTTCACCTTGATGCTTAAAATGACGTATGGTATCCCTGATGTTTTTCAATGTAAAAATACTTCAAACCCTATTTTTTTATTGTTTAGAGGCTTATAAATGATTTCTGACACGAATGGAACTGCAGGCTCTGTATATCTAGCTTCGTGAGGCCAGGTTTTCTAGCTAAGATTTCTTTTTATTTATCTGAATTGCGATTTGCAAATGTTGTTACGAATGGCAATTAATGAGGCGACAAAAACCTAAGCAAACTAAACGTTTAATGAGGCGAACGTATGCCTGAAACAAAATATCAAAATGCCAGCATCTCAGTCGTCGACGGCGACGAAACAGCAGGATCGAATGCTGGGGCGAGACTGACTCCAGCTCGCCACTTGGAGCCCCTTATGTACACGCGTGAGCTTCTGAAACATTCGGCATAGAACGTTTGCCGCGTAGAACATTCGTAACTTGATCAAACGACAAGGTTATCGAACTTGCGAGGACGCGAAACTGAAATAATAAATGAAAGAAACGTATCACTGATTGGAGCTGAGCTAGAATTGCTTCATATTCTTGTGTGGTTCCAGCTGAACACTAATAAACACAAAAATAGACACTGCTGGACTATCAACTATATTGTAGCCTTCTTCTTCCTTCACTACTATCAGTATTTACAAATCGGATTGAAGCCCTCTTCTTTTCTATTTAAAAACCGAAATAAATCATTCTTTCTATTTTATACTTACAAACGAGGAGCTGCGTCATGTTCATCAGGACCCTCGCAGAATTAATTTTCTCGTTGGTGCAGCACCAGGGAAGGGGCACTGACACATTTATCTTCATTTTCGTTGATGGCCAATGCGTCAAAGATTTTATGCGAAAGTTTTTTTGTTTGTTTTTGTCCAGAACCTTGATGTTTTTCTATCTTGCAGTGCACCGGGATTCTCAATAATTTCTAACAAAGACCAAACAAGTACTTGAAAAATGCCGAAGTTTGCCATTCCACCATTGCTTGAAGCGGTTGAGGAAGTTTTCCTAGTACAACGTGTCTCGTCCAAAACTCCAGATGAAAAAAGTAGCACAAATCGTTAATGAAAGAAAAGTGTATGGCTCGCACGCCTAAAGGGTTAGACACATCAAAAAGTGAGCTTCGAATATACAGTACATAAGTTCTGGAGAAAATATCTTAAGCTTTTTGAACTAGACGTAGAAGAGGGGTTTGTACTCCTTGATTCTGGCAAGTGCGGTGGACGGGCCAATCAGGAAGAGGCTAAAACCGTAATTTAGTGCAGAGGAAGAACAAAATCCACAAAAAAGCCACCTTGCAAATATTGAAAGAAGTCTTCAAGACAGACCCGCCACAAAAATCAAAGGAACAAAAGAGGACCACCTTGGTGTTCTTTCTGTGCCAAAACCCTCACAGTTGAAGTGCCGTTTTGCGCTATTGTTTTGGAAAGAGTGACAAGGCAAGCACAGGTGTCGACCTTTTTGTGAATCATTTGTCCATGGTGCATATACAAGATATTCTAAAGGGCCATAATTCAGGAAGTTTGATCGCCTTCCATCAAGAAAAGGCTCTGAAATTATTTCTGGCTTTTCCATCGACATTCGAAACATGTTTTATTAAATTCCACGTGGGAGCTTCTTGACATTCTCCAAACAAAAGTAAAAGAGCAGGGTGCCATCTTATTTCAGAATGCGGCAAGAATCAACCTAAAAGATTTCTGGAACTACTGAGTGTCTACTTGACAGCAACTGTAGTGTGATATCGGGATCAGCCATATGTGCAGAAAACCGGTGTGTGCACAGGATCTCGGGCGGCCTGAGTTCTCTGTGATGTGTTTTTCGCGGCAGGTGGAAGGGAAATTCAAAAGATCATCAAGGATCCTTGGATTCATGTTATCTTCAGATATGTCGACGATCTCTTGATTTTATAAAACATGGAAGTGAATAAATAAACCAACAGGTGTCGTGCAATGTTTATGAGAGGTTTCCAACGGAGCTGCTCTGGACTCAAGTTCACCTACGAACTTCGTGTAGGAAAGTCTATAAGGTTCCCAGATTTAGCCCTGAAGTTTACAGTCTGTCACGTGTGCTAGAGGTACCAAGCAAGATCCTGTAAGGGATTCCTTTCTTTTTACTCTGGACACTCTAAAAATGTATAACGAGGTGTGGCCACTACAGCACTTACGTCTGATCTTAAAAAAGTCCTGGCATTAACAAGCTGGGAGGAGCATTCAAACAAAAATGTCAAGGGTACAGGCCGCTGGTTGCCCAAATATAATTGATAGCGACGTGTGAAAATATCTGCAACAACATCAAGCGGAACCCTAAAAAAAATTACTGAACAAAAAGAAAAGACACGAAAGCCTATAGTGAAAGTGATTGTATCCACGGCATTACTCCCAGATTGAAGAAGATTGCCGGACGGCAAGGCGTCCCCGTGGTTTGCTCCGCCCCGAATAGGGCATATTTCATCTGTCGCAGGCTAAACAAACTAAGAGGGAGAATTCAAAAAAGTTTGTGACATTGTTTACAGGACCAACTGTGCGGCGTGTTAACAAGGAGTCATATATAGCATCCAATTATCACGCGGTCAATGCTACTTAGGCCAAATCGGTCGTTGCATCAACCGCCTGACAAGGGAGCATGCTGCTTCATTAAGGAACATATCAGCGGGGGGACATCTACCAGTCCATTGTCGAGAATGCCTGTGCACTGCAAGTTCGCAAAACATCAGGGTTCTGGGGGGAAAAAAATATTGCGCGCGAAATCCTTGAGTCTTTGGCCATGGATGAAAAAAGTTAATGAATGTGTCAGTGCCCCTTCCCTGGCGCTGCACAAGCGAGAAAAACTGTTTCTGTAGGGGTCCTTAAGGACAGGAAGCATTTCCGTGTTTGTAAATATGTGGAAGTAGAGGAAGAAGGTTTTATTCCAAGTTGTGAATAAGGAAGAAGAGGGCTTCGTTCCAGGTCGTAAATACTGATAGTAGTGAAAGAAGAAGAAGGCTTCAACGTAGTTATAGTCCAGCCGTGTCTATTTCTCTGTTTATTGGTGTTCAGCTGCAACTACCCAAGAAGAAATGAAGCGTCCACTCCCAGGAATCGAACCTGGGGCCTCCACGCGAAAGCCAAATGTAATAAACATTCGGCCACGCAGGCGCTCACTCGGCGACGCGCGTGGCAGTATGTTCTCGAAGAGCGCGTTAATAGAACAAAGTACGGAAATTGGCCTGTAATTAGCATGTCATTAGGGTCTCCACTTTTGTAAATAGAGAAGACACTAGCAACATTTAAAGCGTCCTGGTATTTTGCCAAGTAAAATTATTTCTTATATTGCGAAGCCCCTGTGGAGGCCATCATTCCGATATTCTGTTGCATAAGCGTCAGGGGAATACCTTCAATATCTACAGCTCTCTCGGAGTTACGTAGCTTAAAGGAAGATAATATTACATGATGATTCATATCTATGTACCCAGAAGTCAAATTGTTGCCTGAGGGAAGGACGAGATCGTCAGCAAGTGTCATGGCGGAGAGCAAAATGGTACTGAGTATGTAAAAACGATATTTAAACTTATCGGCTACATGGGATGCTTCGGCTAAGTCATCCAACACCCAGAGTACCTTTTTATTTGCAGCCAACTTGACAAAAGGGTTCAATAAAATCGTAGCTAATCTTCTGAGACGTTCCTTGGAATAAAAATCGTTCAAGGAAATATCAATTTTTTAATTAATTGGCGTTCTATGATACATAGGCAATCTCAGACCTCGGGAAGATTTTTTTATATTTTATGAAGCGGAAATTGATAATATTGTAAATATGGGCAGTGTGATTCCACTCATAAGAAATGTAGAGCCGTGTAATAAAAAATACGCGTCGAAACTTTTAATTAAAGCTTGGTAATATTTTATGACTGTGATCTAAAATATTTCCCAGAAACATTTCGACGTGTTTTTTTTTTTGTTACTCAGTTGAAATTTTCATGCTTGTGCGTGCACCGAGACGTTGATGGCTATGAAAGTTGGGAATGCAAGAGCAATTTTATAGTTATCTGCGCAGTCATTGCTTAGAGCAGTACCGTTTGTTGTGCTTTTGCATTAACAATACAGCTTTATTTTAATGTATTCTAGCCTGAGTGGAATAATATTTGTTCACTTTCTTTTGTTTCATTTTGGTTTACGAAAATTATCGTGCCTATATGGCACTCAATATATTAGCTTTCACAGTAAAAACATATCGGCGTCATAAACTAAAGTTACTTTACTGACTCCATAAGCATTAATTAACAAGCTTCTTTAATATCTGAATGAAAAGACGGCAATGCTCGTCAGCATTATATTTTCACACTCTAAGATATATTTCTGAAAGCAGGAGTGAAAATAATTCAAGGTGAATACTTCTGAATGATTCTGTATTCGACTCATTACCAGGACGTCCTTCTCAACACAATATTATAATGCAACAGGAAGGTGGTCGGCAGGAGTTGAATCAAATACCATGGAAGCCAATACTGACAACTCCCACGGAGCACGGGCGAAAAGTGATTGCAGCGTCCCTGGCGAGCTTGGAGTTAACGCTAGCAGATTAATTCTCCGAAATGCATTGGTTTCGACTATCTCCGTGCGAGGTGACCTATAAACAAAAATTGTCACGGGCATGTATTGCTGATAACCGTTGCGTTGAATAGGCGAGCTGGCTAATCGCGTTAAGTTCGTCTCTGGAGGACGAAGCAAAAGTCAATTTCGAACCACGTACGTTACTCTGATGTCAGTACGCTCTGGAAGATGTCGTTGTGCATCTCCAAATCTGCCACTATTACTTAAATATATAAAAACGGAGCTGCAAAAAAAAGCTGACTTCTGACGCGTGCAAAAAAAAAAAAAAAAAAAGAGGGAGGGCGTCGTAGCAGAAAAAAAAGTTGATTTTAGTCACGTTATTTACTGTGCACAAATTCCGATTGTTAGCGCGGGGACGACTACCGTCTTCTGCTTCTTTACTTCTACGAAAATGGCCGACACCCGTTGAACCGTCTCAACTCTTTCCCTTCTTCAGTCTTCTTTCTTTTGATGTTTGAGGCGAAGCAACTCTGCCGTGTTCTTTCTTCCTCCTGCTTTTATGCTGTTTTTTTTTTCTTTTTCTGCTTACCCGATGTTCAAACTATCGCGTATTTCGCCTTGCTTTGTTTCGCTTCGTTTTTGCTCTCTTTCCTTCCCTTCGGCGCTTACTACCCACGGTTCGTCTGATACGCTAAGCCCGGACATTTTGAGGGCCATTTGCAACTTTGCTGTTGTTGTTGTTTACTTCTACTGTCGTCTGCAATAACCTCCCATTTTCGCCTTCGATTGAGCTTCTAATCCGAAATCTTCATAGGTGCTTTTCATATTTATTCAATATATTAAGAAGTGTAAGCCCGTTATACATTTCTATTTGAATTTTACTTGTGTACGCCGGCCGGCACGTCTGCTATGAATCATCGTTTGTTGATAAACGGCAGCATTCGAACATACACCAACGCATACTTGGAGATGGCAGGCGTGCCATGTGCTGCCTACCACTGCAAAAACAAGTTTTGCGATACGGTGGGAAATCCTTCTGCCGCTTCCCGAAGACCGAACAAACGGGAGTAATTAAGTTACTTCAAAATACACTGGAAGAGCTATCCAAGACTGGCTTCGAAATCGTCACTGACGCCTCAACACACGATTATGACACCTCTGTTATGTGATGGAATTAATACTGACACCTCAAGGAAGAAAGACACAAGCGCGATCCGTCGTTTCGAGCAAACCCTCCTTCTCTTCCTTTTCTTGCAGTACGAAAGCTCGCGCAACACGAATCACTCACACAAAATACAACAATCTCCCCCGGATGAGCTGATGAAGCTCATTAATTACACAGTTTTAAGGGAACAACTGTACGGGTCGCTTGAATTCAGCTCCCCCGGGTAACAAAACTCTGCAGGAACGCACCCTGTCATCCCTTCCCATGAACGTCTCCTTGATTCGGCACGTTCGCCAGATCTGCCTAGGCCTGCGGTCTTCAGTCGCCGCAGAGTCCTCGTCTCTCCTGGGCCCGGCGCCGTTTCCTGGTACGAAGACTTGGCGTTTTGCTTCTCGGCAAAGCGCTTCTTGTGGGCCCCGTCCAGGCGACGGCTGAAGGCGCGATCGTTGTCGACCGTCTACTGTTCCAGGCGCTTCTCGATAATGATGTCGACCTCGTTCACTTCGTCGTGGTCGAAGACTCGGTCGCCGGGTGTCTGCTTCAACGTTGACGGAAGCCTCTGTGTGGATTTCCTGTGGGCCGGGAGGGCCCTCGTGTACTGCCTGAGCAGGGAGACACCGTCGTCCACTTCGCCCTGCTGCGCGACGCCGCTGGCTTCGTCGATGATCACCCAGAGCTCGGGCAGCTCGGGCAGGTAGGGCGGGTAGGACCCCTTGACGGGGCCGTCGGCGGGCCCCTCGTCGGCGCCTCCGCCGTAAGACTGGGTCATCGCGCAGCGACTCCGGCAGACGCCCTTGGTAGACTACACCATCTCCTCCTCTCACGGTAACCCTCATCACGTTCGTGGCCGACGAATAGATTGCCGTAGACTTGGTTGTTCCGAACTGGCCCTGCAGAGTCCATCCAAACACCGTGTCCACTGCCATCAATTTGGGGCTCAGGCGCCTCACACTTCCGGTGACTACATCCCAGTAATGATCGGCCCCGATCAGAAGCCCGATTCCGTCCTCGACGGCATTGTCAGGTGTGACGTCCGCGATGTTCATGCCCTCCATCTTCATCTGTGTCACCACGACCTCCGAGGGGGCCATCATGAGGCTAGCGGAAAAGTAGGGCACCTCGAGAGCCTCCACCCGGACTTCTTTCCTGTCGAACCGACTCCGTAGCCAAAGTTCCACCCGGCGGCACTTGGTTGGATTTGTCGTTGCGTTCCCACCGAAGGTAAAAATTCTGAGGTCCTCCTCGCCCAGTATCCTGAGATGCAGCCTCTCTGATATGTCTCGTCGAACAAACGTACGCTGGCTGCCACCATCCAGCAGGAGTCTGAGGAGCGTGCGCCCCTGAAGACCTTCGGCCCACACACGTGCTGTCTGCAGTAGCACCTGGTTCTTGCTTCGTCCGATTGTTTTGTCTTGGATTCCGAGTGATGACTGCAAAACCTCTCCTCCCGCTACCTCCTTCACCGCTGTGATCGCTGCGTCCCTTTCCGCTTGCGTACCGCGTCTTGTCACGTTGGGATTGCACATGGCGGTGACGTGTCGTCCACCACAACGCGCACATCTCAGCCATCTGGCGCCCCTGCATACTCGTGACAAGTGCCCTCTTTTAGTGCAACGGAAACAGCGGTTTTCTCGCTGCAGGACTGCTTTTCGGTCTTCCAGTGACAACCCAGAAACACAGCTGTCCGGGCCGTGATCGTCCGTGCGACAAAACACGTATCTATTGTCTGCCTCGGTTGTTGTGGTAAGCGCCGCCGCCGATGCAACCCTGGGTCCCTCTGCGCTGTCGCTGTCGCTCCGCCGGCGAACCGTTCCCTCAGTTACCGGTTGCATCCTTTCGCGGCACTTCACCTCACCTTTCAAAAAACTCAAGAGCCCTCGCAACTTGTTCTCTCGGTTTACTGACTGCGCGTTTACCTTCCGGCTGTACTCCAGCCCAATATCGGCTGGTATCGCTTTACGTAAAACTGTTAGGAGCAGCACTCCATATTTTTTCTCTTCGACCCCGAGGGCCTCAAGGCTGCGGACACCCGTTTCGATTTGGTCATACAGCGTCCTGAGTCTCTCGACGTTCCTGGAGTCGTGAACCACTCTAACAGCCAACAACCCCGACATGTGGTCTTCGACAATTAGGTCTTTTTGTCCGAATCTTTGTGTAAGAAGGTCGAGGGCCACCTGGTAGTTTTCGGTTGTCAATTGGAGTCCCTCGATCGCGACGTCAGCCCTACCAATGAGGTAGCTTTTCAGGTACTTGAATTTGTCAATGTCGGAGAGGGACTCGTTCTGATGGATCGTTGCGTTGAATTGGCCCCAGAAGCCGGGCCATAATCGAATGTCTCCTCCGAATTTAGCGATCTCCAATTTCGGTAGCCTTACTGTTGCCAGGGCGTGGTTAAATGAAGAATCTCCTGAGTCGCTGCCGCGTGTCAAAGAACCGGACGCTGTATTACTCCTCGTTTCGTGTTCCTTGAAATTCCGCTTCACTCGTGTTTTGGCTACGCTGATTCGTTCAGCATACCCTTCAGCGCCACTCACTTCCTCTTCTAGAGCTTCATCTTCGACCGATGGCTCTATTTCTCTGTCGAGCTCTTTTAGGGAGGCTTCTTTTAGGAGAAGAATGTCAAGCTTTTCTTCCAGCTCACCTATTTCAGTCGGATCCGAGGTCAGCAGGGCGCCGATCTCGTTGATGACTCTCGTTGTGGCGGCTCGCAGGCTTGTCCTTTTTCTCTTGAGGCATTCGATATTTTCCTGGCTCGGGTGCGGCACGTCCTGGTTGTAGTTATTTCCCGGGTTTCGGCACCAAATTTTATGTGATGGAATTAATACTGACACCTCAAGGAAGAAAGACACAAGCGCGATCCGTCGTTTCGAGCAAACCCTCCTTCTCTTCCTTTTCTTGCAGTACGAAAGCTCGCGCAACACGAATCACTCACACAAAATACAACAACCTCCACGGAGATCGCGGAGAACTTCACGGACGACATACAAGATGCACGACTGAACACCTAGACCTATGCAGCCAGGTGGGCAGAAAGTCAGTTCTCACATCATGCTTGCCAAATCCAACTTCAATCAGAAACATGGAACGCCTCAAAATACATTCTGTTGAAAAACAAGAAATATTCGCATGCGAAAATAACACCACCTTCCGACTTAGCCCGTCTCCTAGCCGGTAACATCACCCGTGCCTTCAACACACATTTCACTGACATGCTGCACCAAACAAGAGTTCAGCTGAAGGCGCACTCGATGCCACTGATCGACAGTGGAAACAAAGGCACGCTGTGCCAAGATTGTGTGGACGCGTACGTGAACCAACACTTGAATGTACTTTTGAACTGCTTCGTCAACCGAGCAAACGAACAACCCGCGAAAGCGAAAATCATGTTGACTTCTACGCAGATACGTTTTTAAAAATGGTGAAGCATTTATAGAGTGTGAAATTTAGTTTGCGTTTCTAGCATGTGTTTTCTTTTGATTTTAGCGCTTTGTGTTATCTCTAGCGTCTTGATATATGTGTGTATTGCGATTGTTAATTTTGTGGCTAGTATTGATTAATCTGTGCCTCAACCAGTGCCTCAACAGACAGATGCATCTTTAATGTGATGGTTATTGTGTTTATAGTGTACCGATAAGTAGGCCTTCGTGGCCGTCTTTGGACACTAGCAAAAAATAAATAAAGTATAAGTATACAGTACATATACAGTCACTAGGAAAAGAAATGCGAAAGCAAAAAAAGGTCATACACTGCTAGCACATGGTAGATTGCAGCACGGGACCAAACATTTTTGGTGCGACCCTTATTTACCGGGCAGTGTGAGCTGGACTACGTTATTCCTTTCCCTGTTTTGTTTTAGTTATTACCACCGCCGCGAAAGTAAATAGGCAAACGTATAACAAGCGGCGGAAAGAAAAAAAGTGAAGCTCTTTCGATTAGTTTCGTCGTGTTGCTTCCGCTTTGTCTTGTTTGTGAAGTCAACACCGACGGTGACCAACAGCTACTCATTTTCAATGCTCCTGCAGATGCCTCGCGCATGAGATGCCAAAGGTGCTGCTGCTTTTCATGTTTTTTCTTTTATCTATAAGCGCCACAACGATCGTCTTCGTCGAAGAATTTTGTTTTGCGGGTATCTTTGTATCGTTGCTAACTTCACGGTTTTATTCGCTGCTGTTCGCGACTCTTCCCCATTTCTTTTTATTTTCGTCTGGAATGTCTGCAAAGGTGGGAAAGTGTTTGCACGGTTATCTTTATCCTTACTTTTTGTTTTGTTTTTATGCTCCAGCGGCTGGTGCGCTTGCTCTGGTAATATAAACACGTTTTTCGCGCAGGTATCAATGATCAACTGTTCAAGTAGGGAATTGTGACAATTCAGTTTCTAACAGATCAAGGGTAACCTTTTACGACGTAGATCGAGTAGCTCAACGCCTTTTTCAGCTTCCCAGACGCGCTCCAAACGCGTGTGATCCCCTGAAAGGCGTTTAAACCGCTAAATAAGCTGCCCTATCTTTGTTTATGCTAGCGTTGTTATTTGTTTGTCGTTGCAGTTGCGTTCAGTGGATTCCGCTTTGCAACCAAACTGACCGCAACAAATTGTTTCAGCTGTTCGGGTGACGAAACGGGGTGGGCAAAGCTCGAAGACCGTCACGGAGCCTACACTTTTCCATTGCATCGTCTGCTTCCATTAACTCCATGTCCGCTAGAGGCGCCACTGTCACGTTCGCCGCCACTCCCATGGGTTTTCGTAGGAGTTTCCAATATTGGCGAAGCTATATCGTATTTGGTTGAATTGTGAACACCTGAAAGGCTGTGGGGTGTTTCAATGTTGCATTATGAATGATCTAAGAAAGTTGAAGTTGAATTAGTGATACGTGTTGGAGCATCAGTGTCGTTTTGGAAACCGAATGAACATGGCAGTTTTCTGTATTCGCTTTGATTACTACCTAGGGTGTCAATAAAATATTTTCCTTGATAACAACCTTCTGGAATTAGTAGTCACGATTGTAAAGACTGTTTCCGGACTTAAGAACCCAGTGCGATGAGCCCGTGGTGGCCTATAAACAATACCCCAAGAAGGACATCATCCAGTTTCCCAAACATAGACTCTGACTTTGCTTTGATTGCTGCAAGTAACTGGGAGGAATTTTTATAGGTAATTAGGTCCCATTTTTAAAGTCTAACGCCGGTTTCACTTGTTTTTGCAACTTGGAGCTCAAATAAAACCTGTAATTAGAGATATTCACACGTTATTTCGGCATTAGTCGAAGCCTAAGATATAGCTATATCATCATAAAAACGATGGTGCTCATCCAAAAAATAAAAAAGAGCAGAAGACTTTAAAGGTTTTCGATATGCTTCTAATATTACTGTGCACTATTGACATTGGACAACTTTTATTTGTAAAAGCCATCAACAAAGCCAGCGGTCAACATCAGAAATGACTAGGTGATATGGTGAAGACCAGCCTAATTGCCTATGCAAACAACCACCGAGATATCTGTTGTGCGAATCAAGATTTTGTCTCACACACCCAGTCGTATCGTCAGTAGTTTTGTATCTTTATTGTGATGTCTTTTCCTACAGTAGCTTGTTTTCTCTACAAAGGTGGTCGTTAATGATATATACCGGCTTTGTACCAGCCAAACTCGGCCCTATAACCTTCAGTCGTTTGGTTATTTATTTCATATTTAATCACTTTATTTCCAGCGCTGCGAGGTGTAAACTTTACAGCAACATTCAAATGTTTACGTTTAGGAGGAACCCTATGAACAACATCTATATCAGCCTTTGTCAATGTCACGACTTCATGCCAAGAGCGAGAGCAGTGTCTACCAGCGAGTCGCCAGGAGACTCAAGAATGCCTTTCAATTCCAGATTTACTCTTCAAGTGTATTTCTAAAGTTCTGATATTTCGGACATGATGCCTTTGTTCACATTTTGAAGGTCGCCGTTCTCGACCTCTGCGACGCTCATGCTCTGCTCTAAGATCATGCAATTACTTCTGATTCTTAGTATGTTTTATTAAAAAGCTGAGTGTCATTTCTAAACGCTAATTTTTTTTCAGTGTAGCAGAATGTTTTTTTATATTTTTTTTTGTCCCTGAGTTTTCTTCTGTTCCGTTGCAGGACGGCTTATTCCACGTAGCTGTAGAAAACTCCGGCACGAAAGAAATACGTAAATAGTAATAAACATGCAGCTTTTAACCGCGCAAACTGTTGTTTTTTTCGGGCACCGCTGTGGCAGCGTTATCCAACGGACTGCTCTGTCACTATAACGCCATCGACAATGAAGACCATCAGCCAGACCACCTCCCGTGACAGCAAGAATGCTCCCGTACAGGCTGGTTTCGCGGTGCACCGCTGTGGCAGCGTGATCCAGCGGACAGCTCTGTCACTGTTACCCCATCGATACTAAAGACCATCGACCAGAGCGCCTCCAGTGGCAGCAAGGATGCTGAAACGCACCAAAGTATCGCGCCATCGACGAATGTGTCAGAGTGGCATTGACAACAGGCGGAGCACTGGCACCTGTAGAAAGACGGAAAGAACAGTACTTCATAGGAGGGCATGCCAGCGCTCGAACCGGAACGATTGCTAATCCTCTGCGTTTCTACTTGCAGGTGAGTGATTGTCACTATTTACATTGTAAACGAACAAGTGATGCTTGTTCATTGAGTTCACTTGTGTCATACGTGATTTGCTATTGCAGGGCGACTTTGAACCGAATCCTGGATCTCAAGATGTTGAACAATGCAGTAGCCTTACAATAAAAGAGATGGTAATGCGGTTCTAGACACGAAACATTTTATTACAAGAGACCTTGTCCAAATAAAAACCAACCAACATCAATTTCAGAGCAAATTCGACAACCTGATTAAGAAAGTCAATAAATCGAAACGACGGCTCAAGAAACCAAACTACAGAAAGTGCAAAAGAGTGGCCATCGATAAAAATGTTAAGATAATAAAAGATAACCTGATAGAATGCAAGAGTAAACTCGTCGAATTGGAAGATCGAAATTTCCGAAATAATCTCACAATGTTTGGTGTCGAAGAGGTATCAGGCGAAACAAAGGACGTGCTGAGGTCAAATGTACTTGTTAATGTGTTTAATGATAATCTTTAAATCCGAGTGAACACAGTCGATCGCTTAAACCGGGTAGAGCGAAAAACAAACATAAAGTCGACCGGTCGTAGTAAAATTTATCAATTACGCTGAAAAAGAAAGTGTGCTCAAAGAACGCAGACACTTGAAGGGGACCAAGATAACATTCGAGCACGATTTTACTTGGCACACCGTTAAAAAGCGCGAGACTACAGTGGGAGAGCAGCAAGGCCAATCACGATAATGGGGAGACCGTTTTTACGGTACACGATAAAATACATATAAGAAGTCAGTTTTTGAGTGGGACGAACAGGTAGGTCAAATGTGCAAAGAAACATATCAACGAAACCCACCAAAACAGTAGAAAATGACGTCAAGCAACCCCTCGGAAACATCTACGACATTTAATATTCAATACACGAAGGAATGTGAACCAAGTGGACCATTTGGAAACAATTTTGCTAACTCACGATCTCCACAGTAGTTGTCATCACGGAGACATGGCTGCATGGTGGCATTAAAGGTAATAAAGGTATTTCATCTTCTTATGAGATGATTAGAAAATACACCATCACTAGGAGCGTCGTCGTCGTTATTATCGTTAAACATTCTGTTTAATCACACTAAGATTATTTGAACGGGCTGCTTTAATCTGCCCGATTTCGACTGGGCAAAGCATAGGCCAGGAAATATTGAAGTTGCGTCAACGGAACAATCATTGTATATCGCACTGAGTTTTAACCATAAGGAGTCAGTGAGCACCCCAACTAGGATAACACCTAACAAGTACCAGCCAAAGCGATTCTTGATTTCCTCGTTGTTAGTAATGCGATTGAGGAGGAAGACGTGCAGATAATTGATGTGCTGTCGGATCATAAAATTGTGTTCTTTACCTTTGAAATTTCTATAAGTGAGCACAATACCCGACTCATATACGTATAAGGAGGGATTTCCAAAATGCACAAGGTGTGTCCATCCTTAATTATTGGGATAAAATGTTTGACAATTTTAGCCTGTTGAGTGACGTCACTGAACTATGAAGTAAATTTAAGAACGTTATTTCCTATTGTGTATGCAACTTCGTAAAGACAAGAGGCGCGAGAGCGCAACGACACTATCGGGTAACCAGCGAAATTTTGCAACTGAAGCGTAAGGTTAAGCGAAGAAAGAATACAAGCGCAAAGAATACTTCAAAAAATTGCCAGCTTGCGACGGCAACTGAAGGAACTTGTTTTCCGGGCTAGAAAAAAATTACTGTGGCAATATGCTCTCCCGTTTCTTGCTAAGCGCTCCGCAAAAAGTTTTTCTTTTTTTCGTCGAGGGAGGAAGCAGCTACTTAAGACGTAATAAGCGTTGAGGTTGCCTTATGTCCGAACCAAGTTGAAAAATAATTTAACCGGTATTATCAGTCAGTTTTTACACCTTAAGATTAACAGAAAGCCCTGTCACAAGCCTTCGCGACTCTCGTATGCCGGAGTTGGTTCTTGCGGAAAGCGGAATATTCCATTTAAGTTTGAATAGTAATGCAAAAAACCGTCTGGGCCAGCCGATATTTCCAATGAATTTCTAAGACGATATGCCGAGTGGGTATCTTGATATCGTATTATTACATTCCAGGCTTCTATTCGACAGTTTAAACTATAGGCGGATTGGTTACGTGGTAAAAGTGTTTCCATCCAAAAATATGGAAACAAAAGGAATGTTCAATATTACCATCCTAGATCTCTAACATCCACATGTTGCAAACTTTTGGAACACGCAATTTTGAAATATACCAATCAATACTTGTAAAAAAGTAACTTACTATAGAAGCATCAGTATGGTTTCAGGAGAAGTTTATCGACAGTCACGCAATTTAATAGAGGGAACAGTTAAGTTTGCTTCTGTTATGAATGAGCTGGGTCAAACTGATTTGGTGCTTATGAACTTATCAAAAGTGTTAGATCGCGTGCCACATAACAAATTGAATAAAGAAACTTCATCAAGTGGGGTTGTTAGAAAATATAATCTCATGGACGAATTCTTACTTAAGTAACAGGACACATTACGTTTTGTTGCAATGATGCATGTTCGGTCCCTTCAGCAGTTAATTCAGGAGTGCCGGAAGGGTCGGTGCTCAGCCTACTTTTATTCTTACTATATGTGAATGATATATTAAGTGATATGCCTTCCGTTGTTCGGGTAAAACAATTTGCGGATGATTGCATTCTGTTTTTGAAGTACGTAAGATTGACAACCAAGATTTGCCTAAGGCTGCTCTGGAGAAACTCCGCTTGTGGTGTGATAGATGGAGTATGATCATCAATTTTTATTAGACAGTGTTCTGAAGCATTACTAACAAGAAAAATGTCTTCGATTATCAGTAAAGTATGCGCAGCATGCGATTAACGAAGGTTCAAAAGTTTAACTACTTGGGTGTTTTGTTCTGTAAGAGGTTACGATGGAACTATGATGTGGACTACTTTTGCGTAAAAGCTTACAAAAAGTTATTGTTTCTAAGAAGGCATCTACGGCATGCTAATATTGACGTTCGTTTAACTGCTTCCAAATGTTATGTGCGTCGAGTATTAAAATATGCATGTGTTGTATGAGATTCATATAGAAAATATATATATATATATATTTTTTTTCAAATTGAAATACTAGTAGATTCGGTCTTTCGGTTTATCTTTTCTAGATATTTGCGCACGGAAACTGATTCATGCAGTAAGGCGTGAGACAAAGCTGGACTCGCTGATAACGCGAAAACAAATATCCCGAATAAAAAAAGTTTTCTCTTGCCAACGGTTTGACAAGGATAGAACATCATTCTACTTGCGCCATTCAATCTCTGGTTCTCAGAAAACATGCAACGTTAGGGCGATTGCGCCTTATTGTTACGAAAATGATGCCTTTAAATTACTCTTTTTTCTTCTAGTACAATTGTCGAATGGAACGCTCTGCCTAATGAAATCTTCGGATGCACCGATATCAAGTCGTTTGAGTAAAGACTACGCGAGTGTTTGCATCCTCAATATTTTCATGGTTGTAGAATAGGCAGCATATCGTGCAGGGTGGCCACCCTATTGTACAAGCCTGAGGAACCGTATATGAGTGTGTGAATGTGGTATTTGTTTCTTAATTTCATTTTTTTCCTTAGCTGCGTTGACCGAAAATTTCGCGTGTATTGTAAATAAACAAATAAATTAAAATTTACAAGGGGCTGCCTGAATTATCATCTGATATTTATTTTGTATATATTAAGAAAAAACTGCGGGCATGACTTGGCAGAATGTTTCGGAGAAAGAATAGAACGTTTTAATAGTCCCTGACAGTTAAGAAACGCGGGGCGTTGGTTAATATCTTGATGCCTCTAGTTTGGCGATTTTTTTCTAGTTGTTTTCATCAGCCAGTGCCGCAATGATGTTGGTTCCGGAGTGATAATAAGATGTTCGTTTCTTAAGCCTTCCGTGAGTATACAGGGTGAATCGAAAAGTGGCCAGGTTTTTTTTTAAATCGACCGCAAAAATCGGTATCTAAAGCTATTGCTCTACGATTTTGTGCAGCGTTTACCAGAGCGTGATGCATTTTTCCTATGAAATTTGTCATTAGCCAATTTTCTTGAGGAAAAAGTAAGAAAGAAAAAGGCTTAACTCCTATGGAAATGCAGCGAAGCCACCGGTCTTCAAACCATAGGGCGCCGTTTGGCACGGGAGACAAGAGATGGCGCAAGCGGTCGCGACGCCAACTGCCACCAACGAACGAGCATACAGCGCCGAGAGCCGGCGCGAAATAGCAGGCGATATTTGCGACTCAAAAGCGGGGCGAGCTTTTTCGGTTTCAGTTGCCACTGCATGATTTTATCATCCTTAATAATAAAATACATTTAATAAACACATTAGTGACTAAACAAATAATTTGTCGAGTCATTTTTACTTTTTTTTTTTACTCGGGCTGCTTATGTCGTCTGTTTTGCGGTTCTTGTTGCTACCACCTGTTTTGGTTCTGCAAACGTCGCGGCCTGGGGAACGCGCGCCGCTTTTGAGCCGAAGAGTTCGTCTGCTAATGAAGCCGGCTCTCGACGTCGTATGCACGTTCGTTGGTGGCAGCTGGCGTCTCGACCACTTGCGCCATATCTTGTCTCCCGTGGGAAACGGCGCCCTCTTGTTTTAAGACCGGTGGCTTTGCTGCGTTCCTCATAGGAGTCAAGAATATTTTATTTTTTTTACTTTTTCCTTAGGTAAGTTCGCTCTTTGCAAATTTTATAGAAACAATTCACCACCTCTGGGCAACGCTGCGCAAAATCGTAGCGCGATAGGTTGAAGAATCGATTTTTGCGGGAGATTTAAAAGCCTGGCCGCTATTTGAAACACCCTGTAGGTCTCTCTACATGCAAATGAATTGACAAGTGGGATTAAAGACGCAGGGTCTAAGCCCGAGTTTACACCGATCTTCATTCTTTTCACAACATACAAGTAGAAGACAGATTACTTTTGAAGCCTATATCAAGGAATGTAGACAATGGTTTCGACTTATGTTCACGAAGCTAGGTGGCGCCAGAAGCTTACCTCTCGTCTATCCCAATTCCGAATCCAGTGACTCCGCTGTCTTTCCGGACAAAGTCCAGAAACCATTGCAAAGGACTCGGTGTGCGGTCGAGGAAGGTGCCCCTCTGGGTGTTGTAGAAGAAGTCGAAGAAGATGAAGTCGCAGACGCCTTCTTGGGGACCGACAGTCTGGTTGGTTGTATCGATTCCAAATGTGCATAAAATTGTTCTCTCCTGTAGAGTCGCTACAAGACAAGAGTGCACCATCAGAAACCGAAGAGAAAAGAGGCCATTTTATCTCGTCAAGTTCATCTCCTAAGACAACCTAGAACCGATAAAACTACAGATTTGTTGTATCGTCAACGCATTCCTAGATTGTCCTTCCAGTGGTCGCCGCCATTCTCGTGCTAAGTGCAGAGCGGGCCCAACAGCCGATTGTCACGACATCAAAAATACGGGTAGCTAATCTTTAGAATCGGTGTCGAAAAGCACAGGCGATTTCTTTTTTCCGAGACATGCTTTCACTTTTCTGGAGGAAGGGAACACGTCATTAGGTGATTTAAGACAAATATTTAAATAACTGGCCGCAGTGATAGTAAGCACCGGGACGACTACAATGCCCTTAATCTGGAGCGTAGCCAATTTCGTAGCTCTGAGACAACCCTATCGGTTAACCGTTACAGTCGAAGCAGCCTTCGGGCAACTTGGAGAGACACGTATATTTGTGACTTCAGCCCAAACCCTGCTTACGGCTGCTCTCGAAAGAGTTATAGCTCTACGCAAAGCACCGCTACCTCGAAGGAGGCGACACTTCCTACTAGCGTCAGCAATATCT
>JAZHYW010051929.1:0-52062 GCA_037355805.1 Ixodes ricinus
CCCCCCCCCCCCCCCCCCCCCCCCCCCCCCCCCCCCCCCCCCCCCCAACAACATGGGGGGGGGGGCATTCTCGGTGTGACTGACGTTGAAGAATGAGGGGAGAAGCTGGCGAGTGAGGTATACCCTGAGTACCCTCCTCCTCCTCCTCAGAGCCAAAAGTCCAAAGAAATCTTAACCGCAGAAATTCTCGTAGCTCTAGGCTGTATTCGGAGATTGCCTCTTTGACTTCAGTTCTGAGATGGCCATTGGCGCCAATTACAGTGCAGTAGGATCCGATTTATCTCTAATATAGCTAAACAGTGATGCCCTTCTAAACTAACCTTGTTTCGACTACAAGTAGCGGCCCGAACAGAAGGGGTTTCGCGGATGACTACTTGACTTCATTGGTTGCATAATGGAGGGCCCTTTATCGTTAGCTGCATCACTATCTGCCATGAGGGAACTGAAGATTAAACACATCATTTTGCCGCCTGATTTCCCAACATATTGCAGCAAGAGATCATCTTCAGTGCCAGGTCCGACCTGCCGAATTCAACGGCGCGTTATGCGCTCAGGCACCTGGTCATGGGGTGGAACTGTCAGTAAAAAGGATTATTCGAAGAGCACGTCGGATGCGCGATGATGCATCTTCATTGCGAACAGGGATTGTTCACTCCGGTATCTGATTCACTGTGAAAGAAGAGAAAGAAAGGAAGACAGTTACCGAGAACATCACCTACATTCGAGGTACAAGGCGCCTTGCCTTGCACGTTATCCAGGCCGGGACCGGCGCGGCCGGTTCGATCGGAACGCAGACGCTCGAAGACGGCCCAATTTCCACCGCGTGAATGCTGCTTGACACCACCCCAGAACTGAAATGACGTCTGCTCACCGTTTTCGGGGCCGGGGCGTTCTCTGCAGGAGCTGGGAAAGTGGCAGTAGCCGACTCCAGCTGGCAATTACGAAGCCCATGGACGGTGGTTGGCTGTCTTCGATGAGGAGTTCCCACTGCACGAGTCCAACGCTGTTCTCCGGTGACGACAGAAGGTAGTTCCCCTAAATCTCATAATAAAAAAGTGCAGCTGAAAAGGATTTTAAGCTCTAAAAATATATAATATATTTTTATGTTATAATTTATTTTCTTAAATGGTTCATTGTTGCACACAGTAGTCATTGATACATTGTAATAGTAGGTAAAATACTGATACTGAAATATATCTGTAAAGTGTATCATGATAGTATCGTGCCAGACGGACAGAGGCAAAGAGGTTTGGAAATACAGGAATATATTTGCCGAGTGGCATTTGTGGTGTCATTGCAGGGATAATGCAATACATTTCAAATTTGTTTGGAGATTTCTAAATGAGATAAGCTTGTGTTGGAGTGAGTTTGTTCCTGAAATTACTTTCATAGTTTCGGGCACTTGCTTGAAGGTAGTTATTTCGACAACGAGGAGCCTAAATCGGGCTAAAAGTCTCCCATCAGTGTTGTCTGCACTTCCCTGATGTCTGAGGGGTACGAACTTTTGACTCTAAATTCTTTTATGTCATTCCTAAATCTCATCGAACTTACTACCAATAACATTGATCACATGATGTCATGGTGGACTGAACTGGTATTCTTAGTGTCGTCATAAAACGGTAGTTTCATTTAAGCAGTGATACATGTACTGTTACCTGTTGAAGACTGCAGGTAGTGTCATTTGGAATTTCGAGAATAACACATGTCTTATCTTCGTTACGGTTGAACTTGCTGTGAAGGTTACTGACGTGCATGGATTGCAGTCTTTCAGTTTGCCTAGCATACTAAAAAAGAGTAGATTCGTGGATTGCGACTCATAGCTGGTACAGGGTGAGCTTCCCGGAGAAACAGCGAGCTGAGACGAGTTGCAGGTGCATGGTCTCACAGGCATGGTTACGCTGATCTTCCTCTAATAGAGTGTCACTTTTCATGTCGGCGATGACGCCCCTGGAGCCGTGCAATATTTCGGCGCAGTCGTCGCATTCGAATTTGCAGCAACTTACTGCAGTGAGTACTATTGCCCAGTTGTACCATTAAATCTCCAATTGGAATTTAACTGGAACCAATTGGTTTTAGTGGGTTCTACTGGAGTTAATTGAAGCCAATGGGTTAATTAAATTATTTTTCAATTGGAACCTGAATGGTTCCAATGGTTCCCATTGGCAATGACTATTTGTTGTCCAAAACCTGGCCTGTACCATGGGAAAATTCTAATCGGTAAAACTTCAGTACTTCAATCAAGAGAAGTGAATTGGATGCCAGCAAATAATGACCACGAAATCCCCACTTGGGTAGATCTAAGATTACCTGATCATCCTGATACCGACATCTGACAGCACTTCAGAAAAGAGAAGAGGACGCATGCGGCCATTAGAGAATCGGAAGACCCAGCATCTCCCAACACCCATCGCCCTCAGGCCTGATTTTTTGCCTTGTTCAAATATTTTCAAGAAATGTAACGAAATATTACTATTGTATTTCGCGATATAAAAGAACATTCAGAAATGTATTCGATAGGAATACAGAGGGTTGGGGAAAAAAAATATATTCGCGATATTTGTTTATAGATACGAAATGCATTTCTGAAATACTATCGCGATAGCTATTGATCACGATACTGTTCCACCCTGGTATTGTTGTGTATTATGAAGGTGGCTAATATTGATGATGGAACGTTTTTCTTCGATGAGGCCTACTAAAGGTCTTCAGTTTGCTATGAGACTCATCTATCCTCATACACAGGTATTACAGCGACATCAGGTTTTGTAGCATCAAAATTTTGCAACACTCTTCTGTAGCTGCGGTTGTTGTCTAGCTTGTCTCATGACCTTCTTAGAGGCAGTAGAGGTTCGTGTTCTGCTTGATTGTCTGGCTTTGTCATTGCTCCGCTTCCAAATGCTCCAGTGCATTTGAAGATGACCTGAAGGGATGGCCAATTTCCAGCCTTTTTAATCTTAGAGATTTTATTTCAAAGTGTCATCAATGGAACGTTTTTTTACTGTCATTCAATTCCTGTTTTAAATAAAATAACTAACTTTTATACTCAATACTTTCTTTATTGATCTTTCCATGTCATTGTCTACATATCCTTTGGCTTGAATATGAAAATCCTTTGCAGTTTCAGAAGTTCAGTATCACTTCTTCTCGAGCGTGCAGATTTCAGGTACAATTCTATTTTCTGGAGGCAAGAGCTCCAATTGCTTTAGCTATGCCTCTCCTAGAAGACTTTACTTTACGAAAAAATTATAGACTTCTTCTGGGACAGTTCGAACTCTACAAAATATTTCTCCCAAGAATGGAAATTTGCCGACCAATTACGCTCTCAGAATAGTTTAGGCAATGGTACCAGAACAAAATCAAATTCAAACAGTGTACCAGCCTGTCAAAAATACAAGAGAATCTACACAAAATCCTCTCTAAATACCTGCAGAAGAGGCGTGCATGGGATTGCGCTAGAGCCAATTCGGGCATACCTACCACTTCATCTCGCCTACATTCATTATCGCCATCACTAAAAGACCAGGCGGCATCTTTCCAGTATAAGCCTCAGCCTCTCAAATTACACTACAAATTTAAAAGTTCATGTGTACCGCCAATCGATTTCTGGAAGTGATAATGATGTCGCCTGTGCAGGCGGAAGCAGTCATAACTGTTTCAGATATTATTCATTATGAATCAGCTGAGTATTTGTCGGCTGAATGTCTGGTGCATTTGTTTTCTTTAATCATTTATGGGAGCATTTGTTTCACAGTGTTGAAGCGAGCACACATTTCAGCTCCGGCTTGAAGCCTGGCAAGACTCTTCTCTTCAGCAGTTATCAACCTATAGCACTCGACTAGTTGTCTAGAAAACTTTAGTGCTCACAACAAAACGCTAGTAATAATTTAGAGCAAAACAAAATGTTTGATAAAAACAATTTTGAAGTATTGTCATCATTTTGCCTTCGGGTTGGATTTCGCGCGTAGAGGCTTTAAATCCGGTCTTTTTCAGAAGTACGGAATATTTCAGAATCTGGCAGGTGTGATAAGGTCGCAGGCTGCGCCGTAGTATGGAATTTCTACAGAATCGTTTTAGTCTCATCCATCGCCTGCGATGTTTTACACAGGAAGCGTCTCATTGTAGGTGTCTGAGTGTTATCTGTTTTAAATTAAGATTCGCTGCAGTTATACTGTCTACTGTTTTTTATTCGTTGTATAGATAATGTTTCAGATCGTTTTCATACCCTGTTGCCGCCAATTGCAGGTAGCAATTGCCACATGAGTAAGTGGCCGATTTGTCGGTTTTGTTTTACCCAGAAAAAAACGGTAAGTAAAGTTATGCTAGAATGACACTGACATACTGCGCAGGTGCATGAACAGCAACTTTCCTGGGTGTTTTGATAAGTCATTTCAGACCTGTTTAAAGGAGCTGAATTGAAAGTGTCTTAAATCTGCTTATGTTCTCAAGGTATTGCTTTGCACACATTCTTCGGGGGTTCTGACAGGTCTCGCTGTGCCTAACTTTGAATTTTAAGTTGTCGGCATTTCTATCGTCATATTTAAAAAAAATGTTAGATTCTGTCCATCACATTGGGACTTTCGAATTGCCACGGGAATCTTCAAGAACGTCGTTCTCATCTCTTCTGTATGTAGAGACGCAGCAAATACTAATTTGTTGGCGAAGACAGTACCTGCGAAGTTAAGGGATTCCTACAGTTTTTGTAGGCTGTGTTTGAGGAATAAGCGAAGGTCGGTTTCTGCCTCCGCATTCGAAGCCTAGCTTGATTACGAGAGTTCGAAGAATTGTTTAGAAGGCGGTGCACTATACCTGTGACTGGTCGCAGGTGAAATACAATAAGCGATCTGTTGCCACTAGTTCTTCAGCTGTACGTGCAAGCGTATAAGGGCTATGCACAATTCTTCAGTGAAGATGCTAAAATCTGCACTTTGCCGGTGTCTTCGCTGCATATTCAGGATCTCTGAAAACTTCCATGTTTACGGCATTTTTGTTTTATAGGCTCATGGCTTTTGAATTGCAGATAGTAACAATAGAGTTATTTTATTTGTGGACTCAGAGTGCTATCTCTCTGTTCCTCTTCAGCGATTCTATTAGTGCTGTTAGTACGTGAGAACCTGGTTGGGATACATAACATATTAAAGTATTGCGTTCAGTTGCGGAATTTCATAATGTTGTGATAGGCTGGCAGATCTACAATATTGGGCTGCATCAAAATATTTTTATACAGTTCTAAAAAAGAGACGTTGAAGCAAAGCAGATTAAACAAATAATAAGCTGCATGCCAGCAACCACGTTCGTGGTTTTTCCGCACAGAAACTGCCGCCATGCATTTTAATATGTTTCACGGCATTCATCTGTGATTCCATCGACACCTTTCTGGGGATACGCCAACAGAGCATTGCAGAATTTATTAATTATATTGCACATTCTTATGGCACTGTACTTTCTGATCAACGTCTAACAAGTTTCACTTCCCGGAGAATTTCCCGTCTCATCCAGCCTTCTTTTAATCCTTTTAATCACATTTAATCCTTCCTTTATCTGTCTAAATTTCTAAAAAAAAACTAAAAAAAACGAGCGTTTCGCACCAGTTATGTCTTCTGTTCCTTTCGTTTACTATAAACTCTTTTTAACATTTTGTTGTGGCATACGATGTTGCTTGCTATTAAACACTTAATAATTAGCAATCTCCTCTGATGCATGATGTTTGTAGGTTTAGGTATTGTATGCATTAAAGTTAGACAATGGTGATAGACGCGTAATATGTTGCTACCAGGCAGCGGCATTCTTATTTTGAGATATTGTTAGGGCAGTTATAATTTTCGGTTGACCAGTCATCACAGATAGATTGATTTGAGACCAGCGGTTAGAAAAGGGTGAACGCCTATCTGCTAAATTGCCGATAAAACCTGAATACGTGCCTACGGAACACTGTAGCGGTATGTACGTGCTGCGCAGTGCTGCCGTGGCGCCAGACGGGATTGATCGTGGCAACAGGCAGACGACTCCGCAAAACAATGTTAATAGACACCACTCGGTTATCACTAAACCGTAGGGGCCATGAGGCGCGTGCCGCCGTCTTTCTCTGGCTGAAATTAACGCCAGCTGGAATAAATACATTCAATGAGTAATGTCTGGCGTAGACGGGCATAAGTCCTGTGTCTTACAGGCTGAAACCTTTACTGCAACAAAATACAAAAAATTGCAACTGATGAAACCTATACCATCATTAAGCTCATATCGCAGACGACAGTGTTCAACTCGAGTTTCGGCTGGAATTCACATCGTTAGCATTAGTAAGGTGCGCGTGGATGAAAATGGATAAAGTATTATCGCGAGGTCGCCGGTGGGTTTCAGGGTGCGTGCGTATGCGTGTGCGTGTGCGGATGGGAGCAGGGCTATCGCAGGCGGTTATTTATTCGGTGAAGATATTACAGCAATCTTCATCATGCGATGACAGTGCGCCGTGCGCTCGAGGCGGCGCAGTGAGCATTGCGGGCCTGCATCCGGCAGATAGTCACTATAGACGAATCGCTGGCGACATTCAGGGACCAGCAATGAGTGTGATAACGCAAAAGCAGCGCGTCGCTGAACTAACCGATGAAAGCGCCGAGCGCGTAGATATTACCACGTTATCACGTGCAACACATCACCAGTAATATCGCCTGCTGTGCGTGAGGCGGTGCTTCCAGCCCTTGAGTTTCATGTATTCTGGGCTGACAACTCTCTACTGCCAACAATACAAAAAGGCCTCTATACACGTGGCGTTGATTACTTCAAGGCCGAACACTGATATCTGTCTTAACTTTTATCGGCTGCGTCGAAATCACGACAGTCTCGATAACGCACCGGCGCACCGAGCCTGGAGTGCACAGCGAAGGAGCGATGTTCCGGGCGTGTGTGATGTTCCGAACAACGGTCAATGAAAATCAAAAAAGAGAGGGGTGAGCAGGGGTCGAGGAAGATATCGTTGCGCTGGCCGCGCGGAAAAACAATGCCACTGCGGGTTGTGCCTGGCTTCCAGGGTGAGAGTGAAACAGCGGGTGTTTGTGTCACTTCGTTTTTTGTAGGGTTCCAGAGAAGCGAAGAGCGTCCCCCCCCCCCTTCTTTGGCCCACAACGTCCCGGCAGTTGGACAACTTAGAGAAGCCCAAGAGTTCGAATATTTCAAACTTCGATTTCGGGATCGGTGGCAATATCGAAACTGGTAACGTCATACTGATAAAAATTATCCGTGTTCCCAGTTAGAGTCTGTATCGGTACGGTTCGGTTATTTGCATGACAGATTTTAATTTCGGAGCAGGTTCATACGTCACACAAAGGCAGCAAAATATTTTAGGAGGCGGCGAGACCGTTTATTGCAGGAGTCTTCATCAGATGGTCGCACGTTGACCGCAACTCTTCCCAAAAAGGAGGGGCGTTCACTGTGACGGGAAGACGGATGTTTTCTATGCCGGTCGTAGACTTCGGTGGTTCCCAGAGGACTCGGATGTTCGCTAATCCCCGAGTCCTCTGGGAGCCGCAGAGAATCTGCGACCGGCATAGAAAACATCCGTCTTCCCGTCACAGTAGAACGCCCCTCCTCCTTTTGGGAAGAGTTGCGGTCAGCAGCATTGCTGCTGACCGCATAGAAGAAAGACCTTGCGGCTCAATCAAACGCGACTCCGCCGTACGAATGCCCGCCGCGATTTTCTTCGCCGCCTCCTCATTCTTCTCAGCCTTTCCTCCTTGCTGCTGTGTGACGTACTCAATTTTCTCCGAAAACAAAATCTGATCGTGCAAATGAAGCCAGGCCGGCCCGGATACAGGTTTCCTAGCTTGGGAACACGGATAATTTTTATCGAGTAGTATGACGTTACCGGTTTCGCATTCCTGCTGCCGCCGGTCGGAGATCGAAGTTTGAAATATTCCAACTCTTAGGTTCTCTTAGTTCTCCAACTACCAGACGGTAGTTGGAGAACGGGATAGGAAAAGGGGGGGGGGGGCGCTCTTCGCTTCTCTGGAGCCCTACAAAAAACAAAGTAGGCCTAAGAAGCACCCGCTTGTTTCACTCTCCTCCTGGAAGCCAATAACAAATCTCACAAGAACGTGCTTTTTACCCCTAACCCGCCAGTGGCGTGACCACTGCGCGTTTTCCTTCCAGCTGCGGCCAGCGCAACGATACTACCTCCTCGACCCTGCCGCCCGCCCCCCCCCCCCTCTTTTTTGATTTTCATTGACCGTTGTATCGGAACATCACACATATTGTGATTGGCCACCCAGAAACCGTCGGGACGTCACTCACTTCACTGGCCACTCCAGGCTTCGGTGCGCCGGTGCGTTGTCCGAACACAATCAGTACAATTTCAACCTGCAACCGGCCCCAAAAGTTAAAACAAATATCAGTGTTCGGCCTGCGCCGGCAACGTACGTGTAATATAAGAAACACTTTTTTCGTGTGTTGGCAGTAGAGAGTTGTCGGCTAGAATTTACGGGAAATGCGGACGTGAAATAACTCAAGGAAGTTGGAAAGCACCGCCTTCACGCACATAAAAGGGCGCGGCACATTGCTGGGCAATTGTAGTTGCGTACGTGAAACGCGTGGTGTCTACACGCTCGGCGCTTTTCATCGGTTAGTTCAGCGACGCGCTTAACGCGTTGCATGCACACTCGATAGCAGTTCCTGGAATGGAGATACCGGCGCTAACCCGGGATTTAAAAACGTTACTGGATACCAAGTGACCATCTGCCAGATGCAAGCGGATGACCCGCAGTGCTTTCCTGCCATATGGCACCTCAACTTACGGCGCTTTGTCGTCACATGGTGGAAAGACACTCGCCCAATAATCTTCACGAATAAATATTTTTTTACTGCGATAGCCTCTTCTCCCATCACACACACACACACACACACACACACACACACACAAACCCACCAGCGTCGAGCCTCGCGGCCATGCTTTATCCAGGCTTCACCTTAATCCGCACTTCACGAGATGCCAAACACCTAGCCAATGAACGTTTCCCGTTGCAAAAGCATGAGGCGTATGCTTTAACAGTGTGAATTCCAGCCAGAGCTCGAGTTCGTTGCACAGTCGTCTGCGATATGAGCGTGCTCAACTGATGGTATAAGACCATCAGTTGCAATTTTTTTTGTATTTTTGCAATTGCAATTAAGGCCTCAGCCTTAATTGCAAAACACAGGACTATGCTATATTACATCTACACCAGGCAGTTGCTTCATTAACAGATGTGAATACAATTCCAGCTGGCGTTGAACTCAGCCGAGAAATCCAGAGAAAGGTGACGTACGCAGCGCGCATGTTTCACGATTTAGTGTGCTCAAGTGAGTGTCTGTGCTTTTTTTTTTTACATTGTTTGCGGGTCGTCTGCCTCGGTCGCTCGGGGGCCTCACCTTTGATCTGTGTAAAGTCTAGTCTTGGCGCCGGCTTGGCGGCGAGCAACTGCACGCACATTTTCACGAAGAATACCATATATAGTGTTCATGGAGCGCACGGTAAATGTTCAGGTTGACTGTCAGCCGATTTATGGATAGGCGTTCACCACTTTCTAACCACTTGGTCTTTCAAATCAATCACTATTTGTCTGGCACCGACCTTGTTTAAACTGATTGACCGGTTCCGGCCAGGGGAAAGTATAACTGCCCTAACAATATCTCAAGAAATAGGGAAACTGTTGCTTTGCGCAGGTACTTGAGCACCTCAACACGCGTCGCACATGCCATTGTCCTCGCTTTTGTACGAAGAATTGCCATAACATTATTTTATAAATACGCCTACAATATAAACCTTCTGAAACATCAGCATCCAGAGGAAGATTGCTTAATTATTAAGTGTTTAATGGCGCAAAAAGCAACATAGGTCATGCTGGGCTAAAGAAATGGTTAAAAGAGTTTATAGTAAACGAAAGGAATTACTATGCAGAAGACTTATAACTGATGCAGGCAGCTCGTTTTTTTTTTAGTTTTTTTGTTTAAAGAAAATTTAAAATGTGAATAAAAGGAAGGATTAAATGTGATTAAAAGGATTAAAAGAAGGCTGGATGAAATGGAAGATATCCGGGAAGTGAAGGGAAACTTGTTAGACGTTCTTGATCAAAGAATTTACAGTGCCATAGAATGTGCAATATAGTTAGCAATTCACCGCAATGCTCGCAGATTGGCGTGTCCCCCCCCCCCCCCCCCCCCAAAGAAGGTGTCGATGGGTCACAGGTGAATGCCCAATTCTCAAACATATTAAAACTTCATGGCGACGGTTTCTATGGTGCGAACTCTCCCATACACCCAAACGTGGTTTAACGACATGCAGCTTATTATATGTTTCTTTGTTCCAATCTAGCTGCCAGGCGTTATAATTTTTTTTTTAGAACTGGTATAAAAATATTTTGATGCAGCCCAACGGGCGGTTTCAGAGCATCCTTAACAGAGGCTGCCAGCCTATCTGGCTTTTTATTACCTGAAATTCCCACATGGCTTGGTACCCAGCACAGTATGATTATGTATCCCATTTAAAAAGCCAGGTTTAACTCCACACGTACTTGTAGCACAAGCCGATTCTTAGAATCATTGAGGGAACACAGAGAGAGGATAGCACTCTGGGAGTCCACAAACAAAATAGCTTTCCTGATATTGTTGCCTAATGTATATTCAATAGCCATGAGCACACCATAAAGCTCTGCAGTAAACATGCTGGCAACAGAGTCAAGCCGTCGAGTTTTCAGAAAATGATCTGAATATGCAGCCGAACCGACAAAGTGCGGAGTTTTAGCATCTTCACTGAAGAATTGTGCATAGCCCTTATACTTAAGCTTGCACGGCCATAAACTCTTGCTGAAGAACTAGTGGCGCAACAGATCGCTTATTGTATTTCACCTGCGACCAGTCACAGGTATAGTGCACCGCCTTCTAAGAAGCAATTCTTCGAACTCCTGTAATCAAGCTAGGCTCAGGAAGTGCAAGCTGCAGGTTGCAGACATGCTTTGAATGCGGAGGCTTAAAGCCGTACTACACTTCGCTTGTTCTCAAAACACGTAAAACAGGAGATGCCTGCAAAAACAGCGGAAGGATGGGTGTTCAGGGTCAGATTTGACTTCATAACTATAGCATAGGCTGAGGTACTGTCTTCGTTTTTCTAGTGGTATTTGCTGCGTCTCTGCATACAAACTCAAGACAGGCGACGTTCGGAAGACCCCCGTGGCAATTCGAAGTCCAAGGTGATGGACAGGATCTAGCATTTTTTTAAATATGACGGTCATGCACGAGCCATTTACAACCGCACCATAGACGAGACCGGAACGAAACAGCGAGTTGTAGAGTCGCAGGAGGTACCACCTGTCAGAACCCCAGAGAATGTGCGCAAGTACCTTGAGAACATAAGCAGATTTAAGACACTTTCGATTCAGTTCCTTTAAACGGGTCTGAAAAGTGAGCTTATCAAAAATAACACCCAAGAAGTTGTGTTCATGCCTAACGGTTATGTCAGTGTCATTCATCTGCAAGCTGGGATCTCAGTGACAACCCCCCAACGTAATGAAAAACGTACGCACACCGTTTTTTCTGGTGCAAACCGGAAACCATTTTCATCGGCCCACTTACTCATTTTATTTATTGCTACCTGCAATTGGCGCTCATAAATTGACAAGTTGCATGAGGAGAAAGCGATCTGAACATTGTCTACATACAACGAATAAAAAAACTGATGGTGGTATAACTGCAGCGAGGCTGTTGATCTTGAATTTAAAACAAGGTAACACTCAAGACACCTCCCTGTGGGACGCCGTTTTCCCGTGTAAAAACATCTGAGAGCGTGGATCCCAGGGGGACCTAAAAAACGGTCTGTCAAGAAGTCCCTTCTGCAACGCAGCCTGCGACCACGAACATCACACCTATACAGGTCCTGAAGTATTCCGTGCCGCCATGCCGTATCGTAAGCTTTCTGAAAATCAAAAAAGACAGAAAGGCAATTCTGCCGGTTTACAAAAGCCTCACGCGCGAAAGTCTCCAACCGGACAAGGTGATCTGAGGTTGAGCGACCACTTCCAAAAATTGTTTTTTATCAAACATTTTGTTTTGCTCTAGAATGTATACTAGCGTTTTGTTTGTGAGCCTTTCATAAGTTTTTCCTAGACAACTAGTCAGTGCTATAGGTTGATAACTTGCTGGTAGGGAAGGGTCTTTGCCAGGCTTCAAGCCGGGAATGGTGTGTGCTCGCTTCCAGCACTGTGGAAAACAAGAAGCTTCCCATAAATGATTAAAGAAAGACAACAAATGCACCAAGCATTCAGCCGACAAGTGCCTCAGCAGTTCATAATGAATCATATCTGGACCAGTTGCTGACTGCTTCCTTACTGCACGAGCCATTTCAAGCTCACACATTGTGAACGGCCGATTGTAATCATTATCACTTCCAGAGAAATCGATTGGCGGTTTTGCTGCAAAGAACCTGAACTTTTTAAATTTAGTAGTGTAATTTGAGAAACTGAAGGCCTCTCAAAAATGATCAGCAAGAATGTCACCCTGGTCTTTTAGTGATGGCGATAATGAATGTAAACGGGGAATGCTGAAAGAGTGGTAAGTATGCCGAATTATCCTAACACAATCCCATACCTCTTCTGCAGGAACAAAACTGTTTAGAGAGGACACATTATTCACCCATGAGGTCCTCTTGGCTTGTTTTCGTGTCCAACGAGCTTTTGGTTTACACTGTTTGAATTTGATTTTGTTCTGAACAGTCTAGTACCGCCGAAACCTGCCCCAAGCCTTATTCTGAGCTTTTATGGTGGTCGTACAGTTCTTGTTCCACCAAGGCTTCCATTTCTTGGGAATATTTGTAGAAGTTCGGGGAACTGACACAGAAGAAGTCTTTATAATTTTTTCAGTAAGGTAAAGAGTCGCTTCCTCAGGAGGCATAGCTAAAAAAACAGTGGGATGGACCGCTGCCTCCAGAGAAAATAAAGCCCAGTGGGCTAATCTAACTTCCACCTGGGAGCACAAGCTCGAAGAGAAGAAAGTGATACTGAACTTTCTAAAATGACAAGGAAATGGTCACTACCAAAAGGATTTTCTAAAATATTCCAAGAAAAACAAGGATGTAAAGTAGGTAATGACATGGAAAGATCAATAAAAGAAAAAGTATTAGGAGGTGCACTAAAAAAGTTGGTTGTTTTCTGTTTAAAAGGCAAAGGCCAGATGACAGTAAAAAACGTTCCATTACACCACCACGGGAGTCTTGACGAGCACTGCCCCACATGGGGTGGTGTGAAATAAAATCTCCTAAGATTAAAAAAAAGGCTGGGGAGTTGGCCCACACGTCCTTCCAGGTCATGTAAATGCACTGGAGGGTTTGGTGGAAGGTAAAGCGAAACAATTGTCATTAGGCGGTCAAGCAGAACACGAACCTCTACTGCCTCTAAGAAGGTCGCGAGAGGGACAGAAGCACAGGCAATACCACTCTGCACAACCGCAGCTACACCACCAGAAGAGGTGTTGCAAGAAACACGGTCTTTTCTAAAAACCTGATGTCGCTGTAGTACCTGTGTATGAGTTTCATTAAGATGAGTCTCCTGTAAACTGAAGGCAACAGGCTGGAGCTCATCGAGAAAAACGTTCACATCATCAATATTACGAAAACGACCGCGGCAGTTCCACTGCATAATACCTATATATTTACCAGGGTTGGGCAGTATCGTGATAGAAAATGTATCGCGATAGTATTTCAGAAATACATTTCGTATCTGTATTTCTGTATCGCGATATATTTTTTCCCCAGTATCTGTATTCCTGTATCGAAATACATTTTTGAATGTTCCTTTGTATCGCGATACAATCAGAGTGAAATGTATTTCGTTACATTTCTTGAAAAATACTCCCCCCCCCCCCCCCGAAAAAAACAAAACAAATCCGAACGCTTTTTTTTTTACTTCTGAGGGCATTAGTGTCAAGGAGATGCTGGGGCATTGTTACCATGCTGACCAAGGATCCTTCCGATTCTCCAAACTATTTTTTATGCGTCCTCTTCTCTTCTGAGAAGTGCTGCGTAGTCGGGGACTCGAACCAGGTGGCGTGCCAGGAGTGGAGTCAGAGCATCTTGGGCCGCAGGTCCTTAGGTGGGGATTTCGTGAGTCATTATTTGCTGGCATCCAACGCTTCGCTGCTACCCAGTTGAAAATTCCCTTTAAGTTCCGATTGGAATTTTCCCATGGGTACCAATTGGGTTTTTGGACAACAAAATGGTCATTGCCAATGGGAACCATTTGGAACCCATTCAGGTTCCAACTGAAAAATAATTCCATTTGGTGAGACCCATTGGCCAGTGTGCTCCAGTTGGAACCCACTAAACCAATTGGTTCCAGTTAAAACCAGTTGGAATTCCAATTGGATTTAATGGGAATTTTTAGCTGGGTAACCGTCTCTCTTGCCTTAGCGTACACAGTACACCCAGCCGGCAAAGCTGAGTCACAGTCCGTTGCAGTACGAGTCTGGCGGTGGTTGACTTGAAATAGTAGGATGACTCACGCAGTGAAGTTCAACACAAATTCGAATGCGACTGCGGCTGCGCCCGTAATATTGCACGGCTCAAGGGTACGTCATCAGCCGACGTGAAAGTGACCCGCTCTCTGGTGATCCGAAACCCAGGAAGGAGGTCAGACGTGGCCTCGCTGTGCCAACCCAGACTTCGTACACCTGCAACTCGTCTCGAGCTCGCTGTTTCTCGGAGAGCTCGCACCTGTGCCGGCAATATTGGGTCGCAATCCACGAGGTCTCTTTTTGAAGTATGCTAGGCGAAACTTGAAGACTGCAATCCATGCGTCGGTGGCGAAGGGTCGGCAGGAAGGACCTTCACAACAGGGATGCCACCGTATTGTTTTTTCAACCGTAACAGAAGATAAGACATGTGTTCCAGGATGCTTCAGATGGCCCACTATTCTCGAAAATTCCAAATGACACTACCTGCACGATCTTCAACGAGGTAACCTACAACGAAAGTACGTATTGTCCTTTAATACAACAGCGTGGTACAGTTTTATGTTCAAGGCGACAGCTACAGATAAAGAATACCAGTTCATTCCGCCGTGACGTCATGTGATCAATGTTGACAGGGGCGTGGGTGACGTTTCGATGGGGTTTAGGATGACATAAAATTTATTTAGAGGTCAAAGTCTTTTCGCACCCCTCGTCAGACAGACAGGACGTCAGGGAAGGGACCGCGGTCAGGCCTTGATGGAACGTTTTTTTTTTTTTTTGAGCCCATTGAAGACTCCTCGTTGTCCGAAATAACTACCTTCAAAGCAAAGTGCCAAGCCTATGGGAAAGTAATTTCAGGATCAAAAACTTCCACTTCCAACTTCAAGCTTTATCTCATTTGGCGTCTCAAACAAATTTGAAAAATGTATTGCATTATCAGTATTTCTGTATTTGTATTTCTGCCCTCCTTAAAATGTATTCCTGTATCTGTATTTCCAAATACTCTTTGCCTCTATTTAGAATGTATTTACGATACTTATCGCGATACACTTTTACAGATATATTTCAGTATCAGTATTTTACCTACTATTTTAATGTATCCCAGTATTTGTATTTCCAAATACATTTTTGAGTATTTCTGCCCAACCCTGATATTGAACCATTTAAAAGAAAATAAGTATAACATAAAAAGTATAGTAAAAGCTATGTTACTTAGGGCTTAAAATCTATTTTCACTGAGCTGCGCACGGTGTAGTTTAGGGGGGTCTTTCTGCTTCGCATTAGAGTCACCGGAGGCAGAAGCGTTGGACTCTGATCTTGAGATGGGAGCCTCCTCATCATGACCTTAGCCAACCCTCGTCCATGGGCTCATCTGCAATTGCCGGCAGCTGGACCCTGGAGGTCGACTGCCTTGGCACTTCCCCAGGCTTCCTCTGGGGAGCAGAGGTGTGGGGAAGTAGGCCCCGGCCCCGAGAGGTCGAAGCAGCTGGTTGAGCAGACGTCATTTCCTGTTCTGGGGTGGATGCTGGCAAAGCAGCATTCACCTTGTGGTTCAGAGGGGGACCGTGACGGGAGATGCAGGTCTTCCGGAGACGTCTGCGTTCCGATCGAAACCCGTGGCCGCGCCGGTCCCCTGCGTACGGCCTGGACATAACAGCATTTTGATACAAAGGCAAAACGCTTCTTGGCCTCAATGTAGGTGATGTTCTCGGTAACTTTTAATGTAAGAATTTCTTTCTCTTCTTTCCACAGAGGACAAGATCGGAAGTATGCCGGTGGTGTCCACTACTGTTCGCACAATGAGGCTCATCATCGCACGCATCTGCGACGTGCTCTTCGGAGCACTTTGCACAGGTGTCCTTTCCTTGACAGTTCCGTGACCCATGACCGAACCGCTGGCACTTAACGCACCGTTGAGGATTCGGCACATAAGGTCGGACCTGGCACTGAAGGTAGTCTGCCTTTACAGTCTGTGGCAGAGTGGTCGAATCGAACGTCAAAATGATGTGTTTTGTCTTCAGTTCCACACCATCATGGCGGATAGTGATTCGTCGTGCAGCTATAACGTCTTGACTAAAGAGGCCCTCCATTATCTCTGGCTCAAATGAGTCAAGCAAGTCATCCTCAGAAATGACCCCTTAAACTCTGTTCAGTTTGCGGTGAGGACTGACGCTTACTTTGTAGTCGGAAACAAGGTTGAGTTTTAGAAGGGCATCACTTTGCTGCTTTGTTTTGACCTCGACAAGGAGATCATCGGATCCCATGTTTTTTGCACTGTAGTTGGCGCCAATGACATCCTCAAGAACTTTGGGGATCAGAAAGGGGAAAGTTTTCCAAGTGGCTTGTCATCCTCCGAGTGCAGCACAAGAAACTACGGAATTTCTGCAGTTCAAAAGGTTCTTTAATTGTGCTGAGTGCTTCGGTGGGGACCATTTGGGGGGCCGATCAAAAGTTTTAAGTTTGGGACCCATATGAATGGGGAGGGTTTTCGGAAACTGGTGCATCGCCCACCACCGAGCCCAACAAGAGAATAGGTAACGCTTCATAACAGGAAAGGCTTGGCTGAAGACGTTACTGTATTTGTGCTGCCGAGGCTCTATACCCAAGTGTGGCTCTGGACAAGGTGTCTGTGACCAGCCAAGGTTGGCCCTTGCCGCCTAAGAGGGTGAAAAAGGAAGGAAGAGGGTGGTAAAAGCAAGGAAAAAGAGGTGGAGAAAAAAAGTGAAAGCCGTTTACAACTTCCTGTAACGCCGAATTGGAGCGCAGCTCTTGAGGAGGAGGAGGGAAGGGTACTCAGGGGAGGGTATACCCCTCCTCCTCCTCCTTCTCCCCTCATTCTTCAACGTCCTTTGGGGGTCACACGACCGGGGGGTCACGTGACCTCGGGGGGGGGGGGTCACGTGACCTCTGGGGAGTCACGTGACCTGGGGGGGCGCACGTGGCCTGGGGGTCATGTAACCTCGGGGGGAGGGGTCACGTGGCCTGCGGGGGTCACATGACCGGGGGTCACGTGATCCGGAGGTCACGTGACCTTGGGGGGTCCCTTGACCTGGGGGGGTCAACGTGACCTTGGGGGGTCACCTGACCTTGGGGAGTCACGTGACCTTGCGGTTACACCGACGGCGACGCTGCTCAAGCCGGAAACGGGCGCCTAAAGCCTGGTTCAGACAGTTGCGTTTGACTGCGTTTGACTGCGGTGCGGCAGCGAGAAACCAGCACATTCCTGCTGCTTATATCACGTGCCACGATGATTCCTTGAACTGGATTCCACGCTTCATACGAAGCACAGATGTGCCGGTGACTCGCTTTCGGTTCTCGACGCAACGCAGTCAAACGCACTCAAACGCAAGTGTCTGAACTGGCCTTAAGAGCTGCGCCCTAAAAGTGAAAGAAGGAAGATTAGGGTGAGAGAGGCGAGTGACTGAATCATCCTGGTCGGGCCAAGCCAGGTCACCCGTCTACGGGAAGCAGGGGCCGAGAAGCGGTATATACTGCCTTGGCCCGGGGCGGGGCCGGGGTGGGCAAGGGGTCCAAACGTCTCCCGGGCTCCAGCTCAACACCCACCATCCCCCTTTCTCCGGACACAGGTTACGCCACGCACAGCCAGACGTGGGTGGGCGAACCCACCTGGCTCGGGGTTCGTAGTGACGCCACTCACCAAGCACCTACTAAAGTAGGTGCCCCCTGCGTGCGGGTATGGTGGCCCACGTGGCTGGGGTCCGTGGTGACGCTACTCACCAAGCACCTAGCATTGCAAGGTGCAGGCGCCCTCTGCGGGGCTCGGGGTCCGTGGAGACGACACTCTCCAAACACCTGCTTTCACAGGTGCCCCCTCGAGTAGGCATTCGGCAACTTCTGTTAATAAAGACGAAGGGTACCCCACGGAAACCAACCGAGAGATTTGCACTTCGAAGCTCGTATGTCCTGCGTGCTCGCATAAATTTTTATTGGTGTTTTTTAGACAGAGTTTTGCCATGCCCTCTTAACAGCTTTGAGTGTGCTGAGCTATAGTTGAGCTAAAAGGAGATGTCAACCGGCCGGGCCCATACCGTGACGTCATAGGAAGCTCAGAGAGTACTGTCCTAGCCTGTTGGTCTACACCCCGGTATAAGATGTATACACTTAGGTGAAGACACTGGCGTGAGGAACAATGAGACGCGATCGACTAGATAAAGTCCTTCACCAGCGCATGCGCGCGTCCAACAGCCCGCGACGACTAGCGTCGCTTGCTGGCGAAACGAAGCAACTGTGAAAAAACATAAATATCTCGTTGCCATGGCACCAGACGAGCACGAGCTTTTTGCTCAAAGATGTGCGACGGCTGCACGAAAGCTACCATGGCAACGAGATATTTTATTTATGTTTTTTTCACAGTTGCGCCATTTCGCCAGCGAGCGACGCAAGTTCGCCGCGGGCTGTTGATTGCGCGCATGCACTCGTGAGAGGACACTATCTGGTCGCTCCGTGTCGGGCAGACTCCTCAGCTAAAGAGTAAATCTCACACCACTCACACCGTTGTCTACGCTTTCCCACAAACATCTGCAGTGCAAGCAAAGGCATGGGCACAAGCGCGTGCCTTTGGAAAGATCCTCCTGTGCACGAGTTTTCGTACAAACAAAGGCAATCTGCTGCGCTATACTCTGTTTCATACTTAGCGTGCAACGCTGTCAAAGCTACTGGCGCGAGCGCGTGGCTTCATCTATGTGGTTTATTTGCGCGAGAACACGTGCAAAAGATCAACGAGATCAAGACCCATGCTCGCGCCAGTAGCTTTGACAGCCTGTGCCTTTGGCTTTACTGCCTTGGGGTATGCAGCGCGAGCTTTCGCTCCACGTGCTCCGAGCTGGAGTTTGTCGTCACCAGAAAACAGTCCCCTTCTTCTTGGTTCCATTTACTAGAAAAAGACGTGAACGAAATGAGCAAATGTTGTCGTCCAGTCACTCAAACCCTTCTTCTCTTGTGAGTATCGCAGCTTGCCATACATTTTACTTTTAGCGGTCAAGTTCAATTGACCTTATCAGTGCAGGTTGTTGTGCGAGTTGGTACTTAGTATTTAGAAACATGGTAGCGCTTCAGATGAGGGCAAAGGTGGAGACTGGACAGCACAAAGCGCTGACTTGAACTGTTTAATCCTCCTGAATCGGGAAGTATAGGGTGGTTCAAGTCACCAGGCTCGATCTAAAACGTACCTTAAAAATCGACGCCTGCACGTAGCCATCTAACCTTTCCGTCAAATGTGTAATTCACAGGTCGGTGTTTTCTTGGAAAATTATAAATGTAGCTTTCTTTCTGTAAAAAATAAGGCCAAGAAACTTGCCAGAGTCTACGGCGGGCAGGGACGTAGACGACAGGGGTCCAGTAGCCGGGTGTGTTTGGCGTTCGTATTGATAGATGGCACTACTCTCCTTATCGCGACGGCTCGCGACCACCATAGCTTATTAAAATGAACATAAACTTTTTGAAATGCACCTTCGGTTAAAAAATAACTGCGGACAACGAAAGCAAAATTTAAAGTAAAAAACGCGTCTGCATAACGGCGGAGCTTTTGCTGCCAACGGATTTCGTCTGCGAGTCGTCAGCTTTCTTTCGCTGGTCGGCTGCACCTTCGGACGCTGCTCCCGACGCCATCTATCAATACAAACGCCAAACACACCCCGCTACTGGACTTGGTCGTCTGGGTCGCCGCCCGCCGTAGACCTTGGCAAGTTTCTTGGCCTTAGTTATTACAGAAAGAGAGCTACGCTTTGTAATTTTACAAGAAAAAACTGACCTGTGAAATACACCTTTGACGAAAAGTTTAGATGGCTACTTGCAGGCGTCGATTTTTACGGTCCATTTTAGATCGAGCCTGGTGACTTGTACCAACCTATATATACACTGCGATCATTGCACTTTGAGTCAATCCGAGGCCTTGCCGCCGCTCGCAAGAACGATATACTTAATTTCACTTTATGCGATCGTAGCCGAAGCTACAAGAGTGAGGTTCAGGCTTTCAGCATCCATGCCAAGCACGCGCGTTCGTGCAGTACAAGCACTGTTCAGGGCCACATGTTCGCGTTTGCAACATCGGCTGCGTCTGGACTTCGGTGAAACAAAGTACCACCTTATCAGGTCGAAGGAGGCAACGCTAACACAGCCTGCACCCGAGGCCAGATTCACAGACAGCTTTTTAGGCTACAACAACTTAGCTAAGAAGTTCGTAAGTTACGAACATCGTAAAAGGAGAGATCAGTACTCTCGAACGCGTTCTTATGTGAGAAGAGGAAAGCGACGTTGTCGTACGGGAAAACTAGAACTTCCGGTGTCCCGCAAGCTCCTGATCCCCGCGAGAGCGAGCTGCTGCTATGGCGACAGCGTCTTCGTCAACACGAAAAACCAATCGGAGAGCTCGGCATAGTTCGGAGCACGTGGATTTTTAATAACAAACGCAGGCGACCTTTTCGTGAACGCTTCTCTGGGATCGTGTCCGAGCAATGAAATGTCGACGCTACCACGATATAAACGGGCCCGAATGCCAAGGCTGGGACAACAGCCTTCATTGACTGCTACGAACTCGATCTCTACGAAGTCAACAAAACTGTCACTGTTGCTAAAAGAAAATGGCCACGCCGCTCATTTGCAAAGCGGCATTCTAGGAGAACAAATCGCCGCGGCATTTTTCGCGGCCTCGGAGACGTAGGAGCGAGTCGATGTCCAAGAAGAGACCTTTGAGCCACGAGTGTGTCAGCAAGAGCCACGTAAATATCTGCTCACACACGGAGCGGACAAGCGCGTTTGATCGAAGCTCTGGATTCGAGCTGTTAGACCGCGTCTTGGTAATCGCTTCGGGACCGATCTTTTACGATTGCAACTCCATGCTGATGTAACACTCGGCAGAGGAAGGATGGACCGGCATCGCGTAGTTTCCACGAACTGCTCTATAGCTCGAGAATGTTGACGTATACCGCGTCGTGTCGGAATAATAAGAACATACTCATAACTAAAGTGTACATGCCATATGTTGCGAAAGTAATCCATACAGCATTTATTCGAGCTCTGTATCACACAAAACAAGGAGATGGAATCGATTAGAGTGTCCCATTTCGACGACAGCGTTGGTCACCGCTGCCTCGCAAAGCAAGGGGATGACAAGGAGAAGAGACTGGCCTTTTAATATAACATTGAGGTCAGCGATCAAACTATTCGTACGGGAAGGGTTCACAACGATCTCGTGGGCATATTCTATTCAGAAAGTCAGCCGGTCGTGGGCAGACGGTCTTGGACACGGACAATCGGAGCGACGCTGCGTCGGAGCAGGACGGAGAGCCTCACTAGGCCTATATTCAGCCGAGCTGAGCTCTTGGCGGTCGTTTGGTCGGTGGGATTGTTGCCGTTTTAGTTTTTTCCGAATGTCTATGGATGCAGCGTTCATCTCCGTCGTGGTCTATTTCAAGTACTTCTTTATTCTTTTTCTTGCTATCTTGAAGTCGGAACGCGCGTGAAGAGCACGAAAAAAATGTCCGTTGGGCGTCGCGACGAGGTAACTGAGCGACGCTGTCGGCCATGTTGATTTGATCGCAAAAAGTGCGTAAAACACATCTGGAGCTCGTGTAGGATTCCGTCGTAAGACTTAAGATAATTTCGTTTCGTGAATACGAATTTTTTCTTAGGTTTTGTCGTACGCACATTTTTGACATAAGATCGTTTCGCGAATCTGGCCTCAGAACGTTTGACCACGTCTGCTTCGATTATCTCACTTACGGTCTTATCCTTATGCCTGGCAAGAACAATTCACGTGTTGAAAAGAGGCCTACAGCCACAATCTTGACAGTGAACTGAGGGATGGCCATCTCAAAAGCTGTTAACGTTTGGGTTGTGTTCGCGTAACCTATCATTTAAACAACTGCTCCTTTGTCCAACGTACTTCTTTCCGCATGACAACGGAATCTGTAACACGACCCCCTCTGCGCGTGCAACAGACGGGCTTCTGTGTTCCTTCACACAGCACAGCGAAACTTTGTGGAAAAAGTTCTGGTGCATAAAAAACGACCTTTGTGTATATACGATTAGCTATTTTCTTACTATTGTGCACAGTCTTGTGCATATATGGCACAACTGTTATCTTTTATTTTTGGTTTTACCCGGACTAGAGTACTTTTGCTCGCAGTCTTTTGAGAACCCTCTCTGCAACCGAAACCATCACGGCCTCCGGAAACCCGGCAGATAAGAGACGTTCAGACCAGTCCATCAGACTGAAATGTATCAGATGGTGGCCTGACCTACCAAGGGCGTTCAAGAAACACAAATCTGCTATCGCTCTTTTAATAATTTTAGAATGAAGTTTGTTATATGGTAACAGGGGCTTATGGCTATAGACTGGCACGTCCAACATTCATGATGCTTAGCGAAGGTGAGCTTGATGTCGAGAAACTGCATTATACGATCTAGTAATACCTCACACGTAAGTTGCAGAAAAAGAAGGGCATCACCAAAAACGGTCAGGAGATTGCAGGTCCATAGCCGAGTGGAAGTGGGGCGTATCATCAACAAACCTAAAAGCCTTGCTTACAATGATAGCCTCAAGCGTTCCGAAATGACTTTGTCATGGTGGGTTTAAAATATATCACTTGAAATCGGCGCTAAACACGAGACGATACAGGCCCTCAGTTTTTGATGATAGATGCCATTGTTTAATTCCGCAAAGGTTGAGTTAAGATAAAAGAGCAATTCTAAAATATCATTCACAGTCATATGCCAGCCATAATTTGAAGAGCTATTACCCCGTAACTACCAATACATTCCTCCACACAACTTAGTAGTCTGTCATGTGGAAAAGACTACAGATCCTTTAAGTCCAATGAGTGGGCTAAAAAACCAATGCTGGTGTTCGTCTTCAGAAAATCTATAACCTCGTTACTTTTTCTTGTTTATGTTAACAATATCGTGAACATGTCTGGCTCTTCAGAATTAATAATGTATGCGGACGGCACTAATATTTTAGTGAATCTGCACTACAATGTCTAGAAGAAGAAGCAAATCTTTATAATTTGAAGCCTTCCGAATGGCTGCGGCTTAACAGATGACCGTTAAATACAAGCAAAACAAACTATGTGAAATTTAAACGAGCAACAAAACTGTTTCGTGGACACGATCAATATGCTATATCAAACTGAAATATTAGAACAAGCAACGGAGCAAATATTTCTGGGCGTATGGTTTAATAAAGAGTTGAAATTGAATACACATATAAATAAATTGAAGACTGAATTATCCAAAAATGTTGGGCAGAATTTATAAAGTAGCAACCCTGGTTCCTAGGTGGCTCGCCGCGGGGTGAAGGTGGGGTGCGTTTCCTATTTTTCTTATTCCTTTGTTTTGCCCGATCCCCCCAAGGTCAGCCTGGTGGTTATTTCCACCGGCCCGGTGATGGTTGCAGAAATACAGACGGAAGGAAATTGAAGGGAGGAGGGGAGGGGTATAAAGATAGCTTAGGCTAGGTGGCGCAAGCCACCGCACGATACAAAGGGTACTTGCGCTGACACCCATCTATTCTTCCGTTGAAACCTTGTATTACTCTTTGTGTTTCTCAAAAATGTGCTATGGAAGCCTTATTTTGGTTACAACATCTAATTATAGCAAATTACTAACTCTACAAGAAAGTGCTATTAATAATGTAATACACCCTTTCCGAAATTCAGTCTGGCCACTTTGATCACTATCATCATCATCTGAAAAATGGCACGTGTGCCGTACTAATGGCGGCCTTTTATTTACTGATGAAGGAACAAGTTGAAGATACTCCTACGATAAGGATTCGAGACGTTCGCACGTTGCGAAGCAGGAATTGAATGAAAGAGCTGCGTAAGCGTTCATTTCTATAAATCGGGCCCAGTCAATCTGTTAGTAGCACACAGTCGGCTTCAAAGCCCCTTGATGTATAGAACTTTATCAAGGCGTCTATCTGGGTTGGCGCTTCGTTCCGACTGGTTGCATCTTTGTGGCCATCGACACGGAAAGAGATGACCGAGAAATAATTCTACAGTGAAGAGCAGATTCTCGTTTGCCGTTGACTTGCGAAAGTGACGGTGCCCGATAAAATGCTGCAGGCTACAGGTTCATTGCCGCCATTAGTACGGCAAAAGTTAAACCACCCTTTCAGCCACCAGATGGCATTGAACTTCGGAAAGGGTCTATTAATGCAAAGGTGCAAGCGAGCTGGAGAAGACTGACGATAATAATATGTGGAGGAGGGAAAATGGGGAGGTCCCTGGTTCGAAACCAGGACCAAGCGGAATTTTTCGGTCCTGCACCAGTCACCTAGCTGTGTTTGGAGATTTGTGTTTGCCCGTTGTCGCCCTTGTTCACCTTCTCTAGGGAGTATTATCGTCATTCTTGTCCAGCTCGCTTGCACTTTTGCATTATCATCATAACGTTAAAATGCAGGCCGTTCACCCTTGTTGGTGTTAGACTGGTGGCAGCTGATAAAACCCGTTTTCTCTACTGACGTCTAACTCCTGGTTAGCTCAGTTGGTAAAGCGCTCCACTGGAAATGGAGAGGTCCCTGATTGGGTACCAGAACCAGGCGGATTTTTTCGGTTGTGGACCAGCCACCTAGCTGTTTTGGAGGCTTGTGTTTGTCCTTTGTCCCCCTTGTTTCTCTTCTCCATGGATTATTATCGTCATGTTATCAGTACTTAAAATTATAGAGGAAACATAGATAATTGCGCACTCACTTCTTATTAAATATAACATTTTGAGAGAAAATCAAGTATATTAATTAAATGACTATATTTAATTCATGAAAAGAAGATCGCATGTTACTGCCGGCGAAATAGAAACATCGTCGTACACGTTGCGTCATACTGCACGAAGGACATCTCATACCTGGACTAAATACGGAAGGCCGAGTGCACAAGATAAACAAATTAACTTCACTAATAGCACACCCAATATAAACTAGGCACAATCACATGCTATATTTTAAAAGGAATGCAGAACACTACTGGTAGGCAGCGATATAAAATTTCAATAAAATACGAACCGCGTTGTATTGTAAATAAGAAAATCTAACGTATGAACATTTTGTTCTTGATGTTGTTAGGGGTTTACCGTTGTCTGTTTACCTTCATATATTCACATCGCTCCTTTGTCTTGTGTACCTTGCAGTGTTTTGTTCTCTTGTCGTTTATACTACATTTGTAAGTTATTGGGAAGATGCCAATTACTTTGTTTGAGTTTGTAACTTTCAGCTGAATGCACTTTTTCTGTCCATTTCTGTAACTATTCGAACTGTAAGGAACCAGTGCCTCGTCAGGCTTCCAGCCTTTTGTATTGGCATCCTGTCCGAAAGAAAATGAACTGAATAAAAAAGTATAATCTCTCATGAGACTGGATGCCGCAATCCCGACGGTTGGGTGCAGAAGTTGTGGCAAAAAGGACGAGCGAATGCAAATGCGCTGTCGTCGCTGCGACCCGACCCCGTGCTGCTGTAGCTTCCGTGAACTGTCAAGGTGAAGAGCGACCTGCAGCAGAACAGGCGTCTCTGGTGGTGATCCCCGCCGCTGTGCCACCGCTAGCGTAGCGTCAGGCAACAGCACGACCTAAGTGTGGTGTGATCATGTGGAAATCAAGGGACCACAAATGATTGCATGGTATCGAGTCGGAAACGTGTTCCAGGCACCCTCCTTCTTGTCAGGTTTGCCGACAACAGTGTCTTAAAGGCATACTTCAACAAAATTTGAAATATACCCGTCGTGTTCAAAAGTAGGTTGAATATGAATCGATCCATAATATCCGTAAATGACAATCGTACGTTTGTATTTTGAGCCTGGTGGCTGTATTTTTCGTTATAAACAGCCCACTCTGGCAAGCACTCGGAGAGGCAGCCAGCGGAGAGCATTTCACATCCGGCGCAATCGTGACGTAGTTTGTCTCGGGAAGAGCAAAGCTGCGGCGAGGCTGACGTCGAGAGGATGTCCAAGTCGTTCCAGCCACCGAAGGGGCTGCTTTGTACGAATTTTGAGTGATGGTTTAATCTTCTGTAATCTTGTAGAGGGACAATAGCGACTTCTGGACACAAAGGAGATTTTCGGGAAGAGGAGAGTTCCTCCTTCCCCTGTTCTTTCGTGGTGGCCGGAGGCGAGACAGTTACCGGCACTACCTGTCAAGGTTCCTAGACGGGCATTACAAACGAGGCGTTAGCGACATCCACCAGGTGCTCTGTGCTGATAGTTTAATTCGTTTTAAAATATATTTTCCTGCCTTTTTTAACAATATATTGGTGTGTCCGATGTGATACTGCTCCTTTGAACACATATAGACGAAAACATAAGCGCCGAAATTTCGTTGTAGTATCCCTTTAAAAGGCTACTACAACGAAATTTCGGCGCTTATTTTTTGGTCTATATGTGTTCAAAGGAGGAGGGATACTACAACGAAATTTCAGCGCTTATGTTTTGGTCTATATGTGTTCAAAGGAGCAGTATCACATCCAACACACCAATATCTTGTTAAAAAAAGCCACGAAAAGGAATTTTAAAACGAATTAAACGATTAGCAAGGAGCACCTGGTGGATGTCGCTAACGCCTCGTTTGTAATACCCGCCTAGGAACCTTGAGAGGTAGTGACGGTTCTTGTCTCGCCTCCGGCCACCCCGAGAGAAGAGCGGAACGAGGAACTTCCCTCTCCCCGAGAATCTCTTTTGTGTGTCTCAGAAGTCGCTATCGTCCCTCTACAAGATTATAAAAGATTAATCCGTCACTCAAAATTCGTACAAAACCAGCCGCTTCGGTGGCTGGAACGACTAGGCCATCCTCCCGACGTCAGGCTTGCGCCGTAGCTTTGCTCGTCCCGAGACGAACTACGTCACGATTGCGTTGGATGTCACGTGGTCTCCACTGGCTGTTCTCCGAGCGCTTGCCAGAGTGGGCCGTTTATAACGAAAAATACAGCCACCAGGCTCAAAATACAAACGTGCGATTGTCATTTACGGATATTGTGGATCATATTCAACCTTCTTTTGAGCACGACGGGTATACTTCAAATTTGTTGAAGTATTCCTTTAAAGGAATACTACAACGAAATTTTGGCGCTCATTTTTAAACGAAAAAATACAGCCACCAGGCTCAAAAGACAAACGCGCGAATGTCATTTACGGATATTGTGGATTATATTCAACCTATTTTTGAACACGATTGGCATATTTCAAATTTCGTTGAAGTATTACGAAGTTATTGAATTTAAAATTTTGGTCCTCACCATGTTTTTCATGCTGAAAGTTTACTGGAAACAACTAAAAGTGACGTCAGTGGAACACATGGGTTCACTTTGGGCTCTAGATTTTGTTCCTAACTGATTACAAACAGTTTCAAGGTGTCAAATGAATGCTCTGCAAGCTCGCTCCAGTACCCGCGCACCAGCACGGAACAAATGCTTGGTATAGTCCATTTTTTATTCTGTTTGCTCGAATGGCAAGCCTGCCTTCGACTGACGTCACGGCACTGAAAAGTGGGCGTATAATTGAATGCTGTTTTTTCCAACACTTTTATTTGCCAATTTCACAATAGCTATTATGAATTTCGCGAAACTAAATAGCATACCGGAAAGGGTAAACACCGAGGATTAAAACAAATACGGTTAGTTTGGGTACCTTAAAAAATTGCCGGACTGCCTCATTAGAGGAGGCATGAAATGAATTTCGGGCTGGGATAAATTATTTTAGATGGACATTTCACCAATCGCATATCGTTTAGCGGCCAAAAAGAAAGAGGGTAGAAAGTCAAAAGCCTGCTTTTCGGTACGAAAGGTTCAAAATTTAGCGGACTGTTTCGTACCTCCTTTCCTTCGAAAGCTCTCCGCCTTTTCACTGTAATACATCCGCAGTACCCAAAGCACGTCAGCCGACCCTAGCTCACGGATTAGATACGGACACTGTGTCACTCGGATGTTCGCGCTCGTCAACAATAAATCCGTCAACGAATATTTGGATTCACGTTCGGGGCCCATGAGTGCCGTGATGGCACTTTATCATGCTTTGCGAATGACAAGTTTCATGGTGTGCTTAAAAAGCATGCTGGAAGCATGTTGGAAGCTTGGAGTCATCGGACCGATGCCCAAGAAAAGCTAAGGAGGAAGAAGTTGAAAAATCATTTCATGGCCCCTTTAACTAAGACTGTGTGAAAGGGAGTTGTAAAGCCCGGGGCGTGCAAGCGCTTGAGACTCGACTTCACGTGCCACTCCGCTCGTTCGCTTGCTTTGGCAGTGCTTTCTTTCACGCCGAGTCAGAACAGAATCATGGTCTTAGCCGAGACTATGATTCTATCAAGCCGACATTGGCCACTGAATGGATCTTCACCACAATGATCTCGACGCAGCCGTGGAGGCAGCCTGACCAGAGGCCTGCCCTGCTGGTCGCTGAAGAAGATCAGCCGCCCCTTCGCAAGGCCCTGAGGCCGCTGTTCTTGGCCATCGTGATCTTCCTGTTCATTGCCTTGTTCATGGCCTTCCTGTACCGCAAGGAATTGTCACAAGCCTACCGCGAGAAATTGCCGACCCGCCGCGTCCGTGTCGTGCCCGAACCGACGTTCACGATGAACACGACCACTGTACCATAGCAATTAAGGTGAGCCCCGAGATGACAACACTCGCTAGGTGGAGCAAGTCGCCGCCCAATTCAAAGAACTCAGTATGTATGCGCACTCGATGAATGTATCCAACCATCGAGTGCGCATGGTTTAACGGTCAGATCAAACTTCACGTGGCGCAGCTCGCGCTTTTGCGATCGATTGGTGACGTTCAAGCGAAACATATTTGGTGCAGCCCAGATTTATTTATTTCAAATAGTACCGCAGGCAGCAGCACTGCCCAGGCAGGAGGCGGTTACATCAGGTGTGACAAAACAAGGTGTTGAAATGTATTCACATCTATGCTTTCCACAAGTAATGTCGGTTTGTCTCCTCTTTGTAGCCTCCGTCTTGAGTTTTAGAAATGTTTACCTGCAACCAGCTCGCCTGGCTTATTACGTTATCTTGAAGCAATTCCACTGTTTTGGGGAAGAACGATTTTTGAATTCTGTTAGTTCTGGTAAAGTATGGTCGAATCACTTTAGAGTGATTTAGTCGTGTTGACCTGTGAGGACCAGGAAATAAATATGTTGTACTTGATAAGCCAGATCTGTTGTGAACGAGTAAATATAGAAATTTTAGCCTGGCGATTGGTAGGCAGTATGTGGAGCGGCTCTAGTTGCAGCTGCTCTAGCATATTAGTTACTAATGATGAAGATCGATAGTCTGATGAGATAAACCGAGCAGCAAGACGTTGACTACGCTCCACCTCCGTAATGGCTTTAATTAAATACGAATCCCATAAGATTGAGGCGTACTCTAGGACTGGTCGGACTAAGAGAACGATATGCTTGAAGATTAGCATTCGAGGGACACCCCTTTAATTTTCTTCGTAAAAAGGACAGTTTCTTGAATGCCGTAGAGAAAATGTTATTTAGATGCTAGTCCCACTTAAGGTTATTTTTGATATGTTCGACCTAAATACTTTACAGAAGAAACAGTCTGAATGCACTGATGCCCAATGTGATAAGTGTACGATAATGAATTTTTCTTTGTTGATACGGTCATCGCGACTGTTTTTGGTAAAGTTAATTTTAATACTCTGCAGTTCGCACCAGTCCGCAAGTTTACAAAGATTGTCATTCAGCAGTGCCTGACAGGAAGCGTTCGTGATAAGAGAATAAATGACACACTCATGCGCAAGCAGTTTGACGGCAACACTTCCAACAATAACTTTGGCAATGTTATTTATATAAACTTATATATTTATATAAAAAATAACCCTCTATGTTATCAAGCCTATTGTGTTGTTATATAAACACTTCTCCGGAATCCATGTTCATTTTTGTCAAAAAAGTTAATTGACTCCATATAGTTCGAAACATTATTAGCAATTATGTGCTCAAAAAGCTTACAGCATGTACTTATTAAGGATATAGGTCTGTAATTCCCAGAGTCTAATTTGTCACCCGTTTTAAATACAGGGACCACTTTAGCCGTTAGCCAATCATTTGGCAGACGACTCTGGTTGAGGGAGGCATAGAAGAGCACGTAAATATACTCGGAAATAATCTCAGAGTATTGCCGCAGAAAAACACTCGGTATACCCTCAGCCCCTGATGATTTCTTTGCTTTGATATCCAACAGAAGTAAAAATGTCCCCTCACGACTTAGCATTACGTCAGGTATTGAACTACGACCTCGGTGAAGCTACATAATTTGCACTTTGAATGGCAAGAGATTGCCAATCAAAATCGACAAAAGTTTTGAATGGCAAGAGATGTCGACGATCGGCGTTTATTTACTTGTCTAGAAGCAAATGATAAAAAGCTAACTTATCAGTCATGGCTCCAACACAATGAGTATGTTTTGTGGCGCGGACTGTTTAGATCCTCCGGGCTCCTGTCAGCCAGTCATGGTAATAAACCCTGCCTAAGTCCACGGAACGAGTCGTCTGGTTGATCACGTGCGGCGGGCGGCGGAAGTCGAACGCCAGAGTTTGCATAATTTAAGTTTGATATTATTGTTCAGAGTTCAGGCGATTGGCATATTGCCTACAATGCAACTTAAAATTCACCACTATTTGAAACGAGATGCTTCAGTGGCTTCCCCTTATGGTTACTACTATATGTGACGTCCCGACCGGGTTTAGTAATCGCCATTGACAAGTTCAATGGAGTGCGTAAAAACCACGGTGCTTGTAATTATCGCGTTCTTAAAAGGACACTGACAACCCCCAAATATATATTTTATTTATTTTTTGTCATGCGATTTAATTATGGTGTAAGAAGACTACCCAATCCATATTTTGCTACAGCGGCACGTATATTTTTAATAAATTAAAAAAAAAACGCAACTGCTCAAAACCGAAACCGAAACTGGACTGGGGAGGAAAGAATAATGTAGAGGAGGAGAGAGTTACCGGAAGTCACGTGGCTACACCCGACCGCGTTTTCTTTTTCTTTTTTTTTTCTTTTTTGCGCTGTGCGAAGCAGACGAAAACGCACACGTTCGCACGTAAGCGCATGAGTTGCGCGTTTTTCAAGCTCTTACCAATTCGTGTTCGTAAGACGAGCGATGTCTTCAGCCAGGAGAAGGGGCGACGACTCGGCGACGTCTTCGTGCGAATCAGCTTGGTGGTCGGGCGTGTCGTACGGAATAAATCCTAATTGTTTTGATCGGTAAACGATTTCTCTTTCGAAGCTAGACAGATTTGCCGGTACCGCGAACAACAGTTCTGAAGTAGAGGTCCCACGCCCGTCGTCGGCCGCCATCGCTTAGTCCGCTTCGTTCAGCCGTCCAGCCCGCGACTCCCGCGATACGACGCCATGTTGAGAATTACGCAGAGAATGCACAGAGTGCTTCCGGTTCTCTGTGCAACTTTTTTTTCAATCAACGTATTTGCAGTTTTTTAGAAGCCACAAAAAATAGGTATCATATTTATATTTTTAATATTGAGTGTGTGCCTTCGATGACCCACGACTTTGATTATATTGTGGTGTGTCTAAGTCTGAAACCATAGAGAACGGCACGTGACCACGGAGAAGAGAGTGAGCGCGACTCAAACCGGCCAGTTCTCGATCGGCGGTTTTCGGGCGGAAAAAAAACGAATTTCGAGCCGCAAATTGTGTTTCTGGGTAGTTAGGCTCTCATATGTCATGCACAAATAAAAACCTTGGCGAGCATAAACACCATGAGTGTCTCTTTAAAGCGACACCGCCGCAGTCCGCTATTTTTCGTATTTCTATTAACGAAGGTAAAACTCATCATACTCAGGAGTCAAGAGGTCATTGTGAGCGTTTAACCAAACATGGAAGGCCGACCACAACGACACCCTGTGTAGCAGTCGTCGCCAATAAACTGATGAGATAGAATGCTGGCGAAAGAGAAAATAATAAATTTGGAGTCATAGCCAAAGGCCAGACGGTCATTATTAGTTAGGGGGGGGGGGGCTGGGGGGGGAGGAGATTGAAGAACAGCTAATAGAAGAAAAAATGGTGAAATGAAGAGTGGAAAATAAAGTGATAATGCACTTAATCTTAAAGAGAAGCTGAAACTTTTTGAGTGACGTTTGCTTTTTTGGCGCAGTTTTCCTGGAAAATCTCGATATCACCATCATCTGTCCTCAAAACGACAATAAACAGGAAAAAAGTCGAAAAAACATGCAGCCGCTTGCCGCCGCCAAACGTCATTGGTCGGTCGAGCAGTGACGTCATAAAATGACCAGGCGCGGTTCTAATTGCATCTCTCTCACAACGTTCGACAGGCAGTCCTCAGCTCGCTTCTTGTGCGCGCTGCGTAAGCTTTTCGGATTCGCTGACGTGCCTGCATCTTCTGCAGGAAGATCATAGAGAAATATAGTACTACGTAAAGAGCGGACACTTCCCATAGGCCCCAGCGGCCCAATTCAGCGTCAGCGAGCGCACCCAGCGGCCAGTATAGTCCCTAGTTGAGTGTTGAATGGATGGATACACGCAGTAACCGCTGGTCAGATGAGATAGAATGGATTCAAGGCGAATTCTGGCATATTTTTGTATCGGGCAGTAGCCTTGCGCCCTCTGCTTTAACGAGTCGATGTTATTGTAACTAGAATGGTTTTTTATTTAAAATAGAATTGTTTTATAAGCATACCTTAATTGTCACTGCAGAAGAAAAGTCATCCAGCGCTACATATAATTCAAACTGACCGCACACCGAAAATGATATTTTCACATTTTTGCTGCTAACTCTCTCTTGAAGGGACGACATGGGACGACACCAGGAATTGACATATGCACAAGAGTATTTATTTTTGTAACTATGACAAGCAAAAGAAACATCAACTCTGAAGGCAAGGAGTGATGTATGTGTATATCATACATTACAAAAATAACAATACACATGCAAAATGTATGAATAACGCGTCAACAGTTGTACACTGGAAGAAAAAGTACTTGTATTACAGCCAGACTTACAGCGACAAATGCAATATGATGGAGAGCATTTAAAAATATTACCGTCCAAGTTCCATGAAAGGCGCTTGCACATATGACCATGTGCTGAAAGGCGCTTGCACATATGACTGGCCCAGTGGCTTCTAGGTTCAGTGACCAAATGCAAATGTCCGTCAACAAAGAAACTACAGTCACAATACTTCTTACATATACCGTATACCATAACCGCAACAGAAGAATGTCTAGGAAACCCGCACGAGACAACAAGCCAGCTGCAGAACCAACTCCAACCCACACAACGAGGCAAGAGACACAGACCAAGCAGCCGAAGTATCCGCCCTCCGTTTGCCCTCCGTCGAGTCCACGACTCCGAAGCCAACCGTCGTGCCGCAGCCATAGCCACAGCCGTTGAAGTCGTTTTTGAAAGTATTCAAAGTTCGTCATAATTTTAAAACTTTACTCTATACAATGAAGTTATTTATTAATATTATATATCTGACAAAAGTTCAAAATAAGTGGCACTGTTGCGCCTACCAACGGCCAGTAGAGTCCCTAACTCCTGGGCCGCGAAACAGCTAGTGGCCACTCTTTGCGTAGTCCATTTCTCTATGGGAAGATGCTCGGAACTGCTAGACTAGCAGCCATTTGCTGAAGATAATGCTTTCCTTCTTGCAGACTTTTTAGTTCAGATATATGAAACTATAAATGTTTGCCTGCCCAGCATTGTGTTTGTCCTCTTTCTCCCCTCTCGCTCTCTTCGTGTATCGTTTACGTTCAGCTGGCATCTTTCAGAAGCGCGAATCACCATCTAGCTCAGTATCGACATAAAGCAATATACACATGGTAAAGAGCGGACACTGCCATAGGCCCCAGCGGCCCAGATAGACCAGTGACAGCTAACGCTCCTAGCGGGCGGTATTAAGCATAACTAGGTTCCGGTTCCGGTCAAGTCAGTTTCGGTTTCGGTTTGGGCGTTTCTGCTCCAGTTCTCCGGTACCCTTCTCCTTCTTTTTTCTCCCTCTCTTTCCTCCTCCCCTCGCTCCTCGCTAGGCTCTCGGGAGCTCCTCGGCTTCCGGAGCCGCTGTCTTTTTATTTTGAATGTTGACACAGTTTTATTTTAATTTTTACGGTAGAATCGGTGCAAAATATGTCAAACAATATTTAAACGTACATAAAAAAACAGAGGTGTATTTCTTGTTTTTTTCTACTGTAAAACATTGAAGTTACACAATCGCCACATTGACTCCTGGCTGGTGGAGCATTTTGCGGTCAACAACAGTAAGTGGTTTGAAAACATTTTATTGGACCACATTCATATATACATGATTTACTTAAGAAGCTCTGTATGTTTTATGAGAAACAGATACTCGCAAAAATAAATTAATATGAAGGAGTTCGGCATATCGTACACTTCGTAATAGATTTTTAGCCGAACCAAGTTAACAAAAACTTTCCACAGGGAACATGCTGAATGATCCATTCACTTTCACGCCAACTCGGGCACGGGAAGTGAGTGCAGAAATAAAAAAGACATCGCTATCATTAGCAGTCATAAGCGTATAATAAAAGTGGGAAGCACACACCAGATAGCACAAATTCCCAATTTCCGGCTAATATAAAAAAACACGAATTGGCATAGCTCGAAACTCACTGCGGGCGAGCCATCACCAAACAATGAGAACTCTATGCGGAATCTGACAAGATTCAACATCCCTGAACATTCCCCGAAACACATTTGTTCAGGAAAGAAGGATGGCTTCAGAAAAAAACGACAAAAAAAAAACTATAGACAGTAGATACAAGGGTGGATACATTTTCTTTCAAATATATATAGCCTCTGTACACTATGTTCTATAGAAATTTTGTAGAAAGTGGATAAATAGTTTTGTAAGGGTGCCTTGATACATATTTGCTGGAAATAAGGGAAACAAACTTTGGAGTGCAAGCTGCACCGCCCAATTAATAAGCACTTTCTATTTTTGATTTGGCAACCGCCTCTGTTAATACACTTAACAATTAAACCTGTCTAGTCGCTTACCATCAAGTGAAGACTGCAATCGAACTTTATACAAGCTCCGGTTAAGAAATCGAACATTCCAACACAAGCGTATTCTGCAAAATATTTTTAAAAACCTTTTGTGGCACTCCTCTGAGAAAAGGCTAAAACCACCCAGACCTGAAAGTGTGCGGCACAAGGCAGCACACACGCCTCGAACACGCGCCACACTCTCTATTATGGTAAGAAAGTGATTTTCTACTCGCTGAATGAAATTAAAGGCAGCCTGTGATGGTACTACTAGGTTCCCGAAGAGTTTTCCATGCACGTGGTATGCTTTTAGCACAAGAATGTACTGGTGAGGCCTGGTCAAGTTGTCTGACTCATCCCTCAGCAGCTGAGAACAGCCACAGCTGTGGGTTGTCTGTTCAAGCAAAACCTTGATCAAATAGTCCCCAACATAATAAGGGGACGAGTCATCAATTATGTTAGACCTGATGTCTGATGTCAGCTCAGAAATATCCTCTAATAACGGGAATTTATCAATTGGAAGACATTCCACATTGTCTGCAATTGAACTCTGATGATGCGAAAATATTGGCAACTCCTTGAGGAGGTCCGCCTTGTCATCCTCTACGTTTCCATTGTTCGACAGTTTGAACAGTTTCTTTTCCCTATGTGTTTTAGTCCAAAGGTGAACTGATACACATTTGGGTTTGTATTGCAGCCCAGTATTTGTCATATAGCTCCAAAAATGTGTTCAAGTGGGTCTTGCTGCAGGCATCGTGTAAGTAAGAACTTAAAGTCATGGCTGTTTGAAAGCTCATTTCAGAGCATGAGGACACTCTTTATAGTAACTTGCCACCCTAAGATGGTTTGTGGCTGCCTCCTACTTTGGAACTTCCATGATGAAATCCATCCGACTTGCAGGTGAAGGAAAGCCGAGTATCTCAGATTCTCCTTTCAGAATGGCATGACGCAACTTCTGCCATGTCTTCTTGAATTGTGAGCTATTTAGACAATCAAAAAGTCTGTCCATCCTATAACAGAAAAAGGCTGTAACCATGGCTGCCTCAGGAAGCTTCTTGGCATAAACAAGGGATAGGATTGCAAGACAGAGTGAGGCATTCAGTTCCTGTGCGGCACGCTTTACATTCATGTTACTGAAAGGTTTTTTTAAAAAAATGTGTATCTCAGTAAGTGTCGGAGCCAGTCGCAACCTCATCTCATGGGTAGAGCCTTAAAGTTCAACAATATGGGACCACTCAGTGATCTCATTTACAATGCAAAGTTTGTGTGCTTGGAGATTGTTTCTGGTTGTTTTGATGAGGTGCGGAACATGAAAGATAAAGTAAACATGTTCGTTGTCAACTTCAAAAAATGACTTATCAACAGACACACCAAGTTGGTTGGTCAAGCTTACGTTTGAAGCGCCCTGATCACAGACCACAGATTTTACTGTAAAGCCAACAGTCTTAAGCTCCCGAATGAGATAAATGAAGATACTGCGGATAATAGAAGACGGTGTTGAAACGTGTCCAACAGTGGATGCAAGGGGCTGAACCCACCTCCTGGAAATTCCAGAAAGCACAACAACCAAGGCTTTATATGCAATGTTAAAGGTTCGTTCAACACCTTCATCTGTAAACCCATAGACAATGTCGAGTGCAGGGTCGTAAGTCAATTTCTTTTTTAAAACAATATCATCGAAAATCAAAGTGCGCACAGGATCACGCGCAGCTCAAAAGCCCGAAGGAAACAACAGCGCGAGAAGCTTAAGCCGCTCGGCTCCACAAACTCACGCCGAGCATGCGAGCACGCGGGCGGTCATGCGTCACCTCGTTTGATGCAAAGTCGACTGAACAGGCTGCAGCAGAAAGCACAGACGGACGGCACGCACGGCACGGACGAACGACGCACGGACGAGCAGAGGCTATACACAATGATGCAGAGGCGGCGACGGCGTGCAGACAGGCAGGCCATGGCAGGCGCCATTCATCACGTGGTTTTTGTGATGTATTTGATTTATTTATTTCCAACAGCTTAACGCCTCCCTAGTGGTGCACTTATCAATCAGTCAGTGAGTAGAAAAATGTTAAACAAGATAAAAGCGAAACGTTAGGAAAAAACATAGCCTCAAGACACTTTCGAAATTTACGCTTTTCATCAAAAATATCAAGACTAGCATTCCCACAAATCTGTTCTAAATGGTTATAAGTCAGTTGCAGGCGTGTCATGGGTGCAGCAAGCTAAAAGTCGGTAGGGTAAATCAAAGTATAAAGTCTACAAGACTTACGAGGAACGTGCAAGTAGATGTGACTGAGTAGCTCTGGGGAATCAATTATAGCATTTACAATTTTATACAAATATGTCAGTTCACGAATTGTTCTCCTGTTGTGTAACAAGTCTAACTTCACGAGTTCATAAATCCTCTCGTAACTATAGAAATAATTCGGTTGAAAATAACGATCAAACAAAACACGAACGAATCTACGTTGAGACACAAGAGACACAATTACACCCGAATTTGTCACTCCAGTACAGTTCCAGACAACTGATGCATATTCAACTCGACTACGCACCAGTGAAGAAAACAAACGAAAAATACAAAGTGGTTTAAAAAAACCGCGTGTGACTCGTGTAATGGCTCCCAGCACTCTAAAGGAAGCATTCGTAATTGTAGTCACGTGATGATTGAAATTAATTGCAGGATCCATACAAATGCCTAGATCACGGATGACCTCAACGCGAGTAATATTGGTGGAATCTAATACATAGGGAAAACTCAGAATTTCACGCTTCTTAGAAAAGGACATAACTTTCGTTTTTGACTCATTTAAGAGTAGGTCATTTGAAAAACACCATTAAAACCATTCAGTCGTTTTAAGCACTTTAAATAATTTTGAAGCATAAAAATTTAAAAATAAATACTTCTCACAAAAAGAGTTCCAATCAATTTCAACCAAGTTACAGAAAAGCGCCATGTAGCGGAGGGCGTTAAATGCACTATCTGGGCCGCGAATCGGCCTCTGTGTCCTCTCTTTACGTTTACTATATCACTCTATGCCTATGGTATCGACGACACACGACGCTGAAGCACGCGCAAGGAACCTTTCATGACGTCATGTTTTCCCTTCTGCTTTTACTCCCCTCTTCCGCTGCCGCGGAGGGGCGTGGTTTCAGCAGAACTTCAAAGGTATCTTTTCAGGAAATACGGGCTAGAAACAGCCCTCTTTTTGTGATATTCGTGATGCTTGACGTCCGATTAAAAGGAATCAAGTGTTTTTATTCAACTTCAAAACCACTCCAGCTTCTCTTTCTTAAATGAACATTCCGATAAATATGTGGCAGCCCCACCGCTTTTTCTGAGCGTCATGGCAAACCAAGGTAAGACGCGTGGAAGAATACAAGTCGATAGACGAAAGACACATTTATTTATTTATTTATTGCAATACCCTCAGGGCCAACGGCATTACAGAGGGCAGTGGGTTGTAGTCAACAAAAGAAAAGTTATACAATGAATAACTTAAAGGCAAAGCACATATTAGTTATGAACAATAGAAATTAGTAACAGCAGTTTCAAACAAAACATCCGCCTGGATTATGGCGATGGAGGTGGTAAGGCGGTTCCAATCCAAAGAAGTTTTGGGAATCAAAGATTGTTGAAATGTGTTCGTGCTAGATGGTGGTACACCTACTTTATGAGGATGACCAAGACGGGATGAAACATAGAAAGGTGGTCTGAGGAGGCCTTGACTGAGGAATGAATTAGTGTGAAATATTTTATGGAAGAGACACAAACGGGCTATCTTTCGGCGTGAGGCAAGACTATAGGCAAAGGTAAGTTAGATTTCATAGAGGTGACACTTGCAGTGCGTTGATAATTACTGAGGATAAAACGAGCGGAACGATTTTGAACAGCTTCTAGGGGGCTAACCAAATTTAAAAGGCTCGGGTCCCAGATATACGACGCGTATTCAATAGGGTGCCTTCATGCGCGCTTTGCTTGGGGTGATGACATCTGGCCATTTTGTTTCTAACGCTTATTTTTATTTTTTGTTCTGAAGCGCGTGAAAGAGCGTGTCACTGCACGCGCTCGTGGCGCTGACTGTGCTACGGCGACATTTTGTTTCCTGCGATTTCTTTGTATTTTCCCTGTGAGCGCGTGCTGTCAGCATCGGGTACTACAAAGGGTGGCATCACCCTAAACAGAAGGACATTGAGGCACACTAGTATTCAAGCTTTGAGCGTAAAAGTGTTTTATAGAAAATTAATCTCAAAGAGGAGAGGGCTAAAAAAAGCGTTTTAAATAGCCAAGCATGTGATTAGCATTACTAATAACGTATCCAATATGTATTTTACAGGAAAGATCAGATGTTATGTGTACGCCCAGGTACTTGTAAGACAACACATAAAGTAAAGGAACATTGTTAAGACAGTAGCAGGGAGAAACTGAATGATTACGAGACACTCTCATTACTTTGCACTTAGTTGTGTTAAGCTCCATATGCCAAGTTTCACACCAATGAAGAATAACTTTAATGTCTGTCTGGAGCTTGATAACATCAGAATCATCATTAACATTAAAAGCATAAAAAAAAGGTTTGAGTGGCAGCTTTATTTAAGGCCGGTTCACACATACGGCGCAGTGCCGAATCGGCGCTTATGTTACGTTACTTATGGCCGATATCGATCCACAGTGGTGCACTTCACTTAAGGCCGACGAGCTGTGATACAACGCCAATGCATCGCCGCTAAAAAGACAACTGTGCACAAGTATCAGCGCTGCATCTGCGTCTTTTCCAGCGCTGCTCGGTATGTGTGAGTGGGCCTTTACTGTTCGTCCTATTTTCTCTGGCCTCTGAGCATGGTCTAGGTTCGCGACAATATAGATGGCTAGATCGTGTCTAGCCCTATATACTATGCTTCTTGCACGCCTTTCCAGTGTTTAGAAATCCATAGCCCAGCGTGCGACCTGCACAGCTCAGGGTCGCTAAACTCGTCAAACACAAAGTTGGGGCCGAAGTTCGCGGAGCGTGCTGATCGGACTCTCGCGACGATGGCGTCACGCGGGACCAGATGTCAACCATCCAAGCTCTTTCGGTGCTCCAATTCCAGAGAGAATGTGAAACACAAAGTCGTATCGAGCTTCATCGGAGCGCGCGCCAGCCAGATTGAATGGGAGCACTGATAACGTCGCTTCCGCGTGTCCCTACATCCCTACGCCGCGTTAGAATCAATAATACGTAATTGTACCTAGGTGGGCTGTAAATGTTCTGAACCTTCTCGTCGGAAGATCGTTGTTTGTGGAAGTCATTGGTGACGACAAAGTGACGTTCACAACTTGGGGAAGGAGTTATTTGAGTCCAAAACCTTCACTTTGGAATCGAGGCGAGGATTGAACTTTGTGATATTGTGGAGCCGTGCGCGGTGTACGCGGCTTCAGAGCTCATCTTCCGGAACTGTCAAAAAAGCTACCGGGGTCACCCACGGGCCGTGTGTGGACTGACGTGGGTAGTGTTTGAGAGAAGAGGGGGCGACGAGGGATGGCAAGCAAAACCCTAAGGAAGGGAAATTTAAGAAAAAGGTGCTACCAACACACACACACACACACACGCACATACATTCACACACACAAATAGGAGTCGGGAAGGGCCATAGAAATTGTTTGGGAGAGAAGGAGAGAGAAAGAGGGGGTGATGGCAGAGAAGATGGGGGATATCCCTTCCCCCAATTTTTAGAACCCAGCTCTCAAGCGCCGGTTTCGGGCTTTAACAGTGTCGCCGTTGGCATAACCGCGCGTGTTGCATTATGGGACGTTTCAATGCTAAATTTAGCGGGGAAATTAGGGAATTGTACTAGACCGTTTTTCTCCTCCGCTACGGTATTCCTGAAGAAAACACCGCAGCTGCGCATGCGCGCCGCCAGCCTTATCTGTATAGTTCGGTCATGTGGCGGATTACGGAGCGCTATCCGGGTGCTCAGCGGGCTGCGGAAACGGTCTTCTACAATTCCCCATTGACGTAACGTGACCCCAACACCGATTCAGTTTCCCCGCTAGACGGGAGGGGAGCAGGAGAGAGGGTACGGAGGAAGTTCGAAGAGCATACTTTCCCCTCCTCCTCAAGAGCCGCGCTCTAATTCGACGTTACAGAGAACTGCAAACGTATTTCATTTTTTTTTTATTATAAGTGTCTGAAATGCAATGGTCAGGGGCTGGGGCGATACCCCCCGCCCTCCCCCCCCCTTACACCTTTATGCCCCTTGCCCCCTCTTTCGACGCCACTGGGAGGGGTGGGGGATGACCCCCTCCCGTCCTCATGTTTCGACGAGCCTGCTATACGGTCTCTCCTTATGTTGAACCGCAGCGAAGGCTATAGAAGCGCGAGCTCATAGCGTTGGCAGCTACCCTTGGTGCACGAGAGCTTGTGCCGCCGAGATGTGTCCTAGAGCAAGGAGCCCGCGCTTGTAGCCTTTCCTGCGGTACAACACAAGGTGAAACAGAGTATAGAGGCGTTCCAACTAAGCGATGAGCAGGAACAGCACAGCGTGCAATTTTCGAAATAATGATTCTGGAGATTCTGGAACTAAAACAGTTCGCGTTTCATGAACTCCCAAGCGGCCATGACAGACTTCCAAGCAAGAGGCTCGTGCCAGGGCTCGTTTTATGCAGGCACGTTCAGTGACGTCCTTTTATAGTTCATACCTTTGACGTCAAAGTCGGGATTACCAGTTATGAACGACATAATTGATGGTGCCTGTTCGAGTCGACGGTGACAAGCTTGGTTGTGTACGATGAAAGCTTGGTGTCTTCGCGTTCTCGAAACATCACCGCCAATACTGACAACTTGACATGACTTTTATTTCCGTTAAAGAACGAATAATCAATCCCAGTTTGGCTAATCATTGAAAGTCTACCATAAAATGATTTTGTCCCGCCGATGGGGGAGACAACTGCCCGGAAGCGAAATCCGTCCCAAAGTGGACAATGCTACTCGGCTGGTTGTGACCTAGCCACGTCGGGCTACACTTTGATCAAATTCAAAAGGCCGAAACAAATAAAAGGAGCGACAGGGACGCTTTTTAGTAAATGCTGCTTTATCGGCGGAAATAAGAACGATATCAGACTATGAACTTTGACGGTGTTGATTTTAGAATGAAATTACCCAAGCCTCCATCAGAGAGACAATCAAACATGTCGGTGGCAGCTGGTAATCTTTGTCGTGGCGTCACACGTATGAACCATGGCTGTCTCCGCGCGCTCTCTCCTGCTCTTGTTCGGTGCCTAGGGAGTGCTATGGATTTTTCTCCCCTTCAATGAAAAGCGTCACTAAGATACACAAATATGCGGGTTTGTGAGAAAAGAAAACTTCGCGGCAATCTTTCGGCTCCTCCCCCACTTTGTCATAACACAAAGAAAGTCGTGTTTGACGAGTTTAGCGACCCAGGTGGCGAGTGTTCGTCGCTTCGCAAAGAGAGAAAAGCATGCGCATTACACACGAACACTAAAAAAGGCACCCGCCAAAAGGACTTTCTTTTAAAGGGTCTATGCCACATTCCAAGATTCCCAGTCTGCTCGGGCGCAAGTGCAGAGCGCGATACAGCAGGAACAAAGCGATGCCCAGCTGTTTGTGTGCGAGACGGCTGGATGCGCGTGGAGCGAAAGCTCGCGCTGCAGAACCCAGGGATCCTGGGTTCGAGCCCCACCCCTGCCCGTTTCGATCTGGATGAGCATCGTACCGGCGTGCGGTCGTGTATCACTATACTGCGTGGTGCACGTTAAAGACCCCAGGCTAGCGGTTGTACCACACTGGCTAAATTGCTCATCTACAGCGAGTGACTCGTCGCAATTTTAAATGGATGACCAACTACACGCTGTATAAATATCCCCACAACCCAATTTTGTGCGAGACGCGTTCGTCAAATCGCGTTTTGCGAAATGTGCTAATGGGCGGTAGGATAGACCACCTACAATAACGTCCGGATAAAGTGCGAAAAACCTTCAACGTCGCGTTTGCGCCTATTGCGTGTCACAGTATACGCGTATATGTGCGCGCGCGAAGCTTGAGGGACACTGGCCAGCTACGTTATGTTACGCCGTGACGTCATCAACCCACGACAAATACTGGCGACAAGACGTTTCGGTGGCGCCACCTCGCGGGCGCTCTCCCGTGACGTAGCGGGTGGGATTCGAGCAGACGACGCGCTGAGAAAGAATGGAAACTGCCGGCGGGTGGTCACCCCATATTTTAACGACATTTTTGCTCAGAAATGCAGTGTTTCCCCCTTTGCACACAAAAGGCCGCACCAACATTTTCTCTTCTACTTCCACACATATCACACAATCGTCATAGCTACGACCTTTCCTGGTCGGCCCGCGGAGTGATTCGATGTCGTGGCTGGTACGCAGTAGTGTTTGTTTGCCGCATTCCAAAGGGGTCATGCAACAATAGTGGCTACGAATAAGGACAGAACGAGCGGGTTGGTAGTGATAATTAAACTTGAGGAAGAAAAACGAGAAGGGACGGACAAACACAAACTTCCAACTGGCAACAACATTTATTTACCAGTGTTGCGGAGTTGCCACTCCAGAGTTGGAATGATTCCGGAATCATTCCGCATTTTCGCGACTCCGGAATGGATGGGAATGGAATGGCGGCAATGTTGAGGGGAATGGAATGGAAATGGAATTCGATGCCTTTGGCCCGGAATGAAATGGAAATAAAATGGGCCCGTTTTTTTTTTAGAAATAAAATGAGTGGGAATTTGTTAGCCCGCGTGGAGCCGGAACAAACAGACTTACATGCAAAAAAAAATGCAGTACAAAAAACAAGCGTCAAAGCAAAGAGCAGGGGGCGCCTTTCACGGACGCATAGACGGGCTTCACTGACGTTACACGAGAGCGAACCGAGAAACAAAGCACCAATCAAAAGAAACTAAGGGAGCGGCAAAGAAACCGCCATGCACGGCTCCTTTATGACTCATCATCGTCCTTCTTGTGTTGCTTTTTTTTTTAACGGCATGAAGAATGCACGCGCGCACAAATTGAGATTTGAAAGCGGGGGCGACTCATAACTCGCAGAGCTCTGATAACTCGTTGACTAGCGCGCCGGCGAAAGATGATCAGTTATTGTTTTCTTATAGTTCGAGGAGCGTTGTTTAGCAGGCGGCGGCCAACCCTCGCTGCCTTCCACGTTCATTCGCGCGCACTCCTTTGAAATGCGAAATGTGGTTTTGCTTCGGCATTAAAACAAAACAAACGAAATTCACTTCTCCTTTCTCCTCTTGCGCTTTGCTCCGACGCTTGTTTTTTTATACTGCATTTCTACGTGTAAGTCCGCCTTTTACTTTAGCTTTCTTCCGATGCTTGTTTTCTGTGTTATAGACGCTTTGCACACGCGCCAGATTGAGCCGCCATAGCCGACCTTCTCCTGTTTTACCGAAATGCCGAGCCACTGAAGCGGGCGTTTATGAGCCTCCACAGGGGCCTATGCTGGGGAGGAGGACACAGTAGCACTTAAAGTCGCAATAACCTGTCCTGCTGTGGCAACGATGACGTGAAGCGAACGTAATAAGAGGAAACAAAAACTGAAGGTCGCTTATGGCGGCGCCCATGCACAGCTGCTGCAAAGCGTCTATATGTTTTACAATTAAGTGGGTTAAGGTTACGAGCAAGCTAGCGGATTTCCGATCATTTCCTTAGACTTTAGTCTCTGCATACTTCGTTTCACCTTGCGATGAACCGCTGCTGACGCTACGAGTCACCTCAGGCAATCCAGCACCATGAGCGGAGACTACACGCACGGCGCTGCGCCCTAGGTCACGTGACACTCAGAAGGCAGTGGATTGGTTTCGATGGCACTCGTGCTATCTGTTGCGGTTCATCATAAGGTAAAGTAGACTATCGTCAGCGCTCTTTTCGCGTGACACAACTGAATAGACCTGCAGAAAGGAAGACGAGGCGCGACCGTTGCTGCGAGGGCACCGTGTGCGAGGGCCACTGAGAAGGAGAGCTGGATGCTGCTACTGAGGTTTTGGCTTCCATCGACGCCGGCTGCGCACCCGTCGCCACAACGCGAACAACCTGACACCGAGGCAGAAAAATGAATCGGTTGGTACCGTCTGCTGCCTGAACCCGCCGCTCGGTCAGCACTAAGAGGAACGTCAGCAACTGGACGAGAAGACAAGAAAAATACAGATCGAGTCATGGCATCGTGGAAGATATTTTTCGACACTAGTCGTGAAGAAAATAAACAAGCTGCACGCTGCAAGGTGTGCAACGAAACCATACACGGTGCAGTCGGCGTGTCATCGAACTTTTGTGACCCAGATGATCCGCCAAATGACAAGATGTCAAGTAATAAACCGATAATGTGCGTATAATGAACGAACCACAATGAACAAACGTATATTTGAGCCCAGGGCTATGTTGCGCTTTTGGACTCCCAGGAGACTAGGAGAGGAAGTGACGTCAACAACGCAGCAAATGCAGATTGGATGTTGATTTTGTTTTCTTCTGTCAACATCCAATCTGCGTTTGCTCTAGTCGTTGACGCCACTTCCCTCTTCCAAGTCTCCTGGAGAGTCCAAAAGCGCAACATAGCACCCCTGCACACGTTCTATTGAATGCCTGGAAAACACATAAAGAATTGAATTGAGTATGATAAGAAATATCGAGATTCGCAAAGCAAGCGTGAACTTATGCGTTTTAAAACAGGTTCCCGTGACATGGCCTATACGGTCCCTCGTGCTGCGCCATAGATGTTGCACTTTGTCAGAGGATGTGATCTTGCCGCTGTGCATGAAAAGGTTCCAGCAGCGTACAAGCCGTGTTGCTGTGCACGTGTTTGAAACATACAGTAATATAGCTTGTTTCGGGCGCGACGTACGAACTTGATATTTTTATGGCCTTATCAAACAAACACGCTGGCCGCGTATGTCCTAAAAGACAAATGCAAAAAAAAAAAGAGTGGAGTTAAGTATTGCTGTTTGTTGCGAGCTAATTGGTCGCGAGACCGATGTCTTAAACAAGCATCGACGTATCAAGGGCTTTCTTGAGGTTTGCAGTACAATGTAAACAAACACGTTGTGCCAAAAGCGCTTTTGAAGTAGTTATCTTTTTTCTTTCTTGCAATTGTCTATGGGCATCGTTTGATAATGTCAGCTGTACGCTGCTCGTGTCGGCACCACAGAGTAGCTGTCAAGTGCCAGTTTTTACGATTAGGAATTAGAGGAATGGAATGGAAGGATTCAGCCATTCCAGGAGTGGAATGGGCCCAGTGTTCCCATTCCTAGGAGTTGAGAGGAATTGAATTATCGAAAACTCTAATTCCCGTAATCGAATGGGAATGGAACGGGGGTGCCCATTCCGCAATACTGTTATTTACACCAAGAGTTTGCTTCTATACAGGAAAAGAAGGGGATGAGAAAAGGGTGGAAAGGAGGTGAAAAAAAGGGGGGGGGGAAGGAGGAGCACTATGCCGTCAAGGTTGCGTCGCTGTCGGGAACGTAGGGGGAGAAAGCTCCGAACTAATAGTGAATTCCGCTCGCAGATCTCGAGCGCTCCAAAAGCGCTCCATTTTGAGCGCGCATATTCCCGCTCGCAGATCTGGCTCGACTTGGTCATCTTCCGCTCGTAGATCTCTGGCAGCTACCGCCCCGTGGAGCGCCTCCAACTCCGCCAAACTTGATCTGCGGGATTCGAGAGATCTACCCGGAACTTGACAGAGCGCCACAGAGCGCGCTACGTCATTTCCCTCCCAGGACGGTGGCGCATGCGCAACGCGGCGTTGCCGGCGACCGGCTGCGCTTCCGCGCCGTCGACGAAAGGACAGGGGACGGTGCTGAGTCGGTCGAGATGGGTCTTCTCGATGCATCGGTTGTTTACGCGGGATTGTGACGGCTCGGACGCTTCTACCTCGCGTTGAAAGCCGGGACAGGAGCGTGACAAATCGGAAGCGCTGACATCTGTGATCGTGAGAGGAAGAACAAGGAAAAGAACGGCAGAAAATCAGCAGGAGGCCGACGCAAGGTTAGGCTTGTTCATTTTGCCGCCACTGATTGTTTACTTTTTTACGCTGCATGCCGCCGACGTTTTCTCGCGCAATAAAGCAAGAACAGATTAGGCAACGACTGTGCCAGTGATGGTTTGTTACCTCTGTGTTTATTAAAGTCGTAATTTCAAAGCAATTTCGAACTCCACCGATGGCAATCGCTGTGCGTGCCCCGCCGCTTCGAGGCGGCCGAAAGGTATGTGACGGGTGCCGAATGCGGACGTCTTCCTCGTTATTTGTGACATGGGCTCCAGGTGGAGTGGATATTTTCGCCCGTCCTGTGTCGTGTGTTATTGCTGCAGCTGGGCAATGACAGTTGTCACTGGCTCGCCGGGTAGATCAGTCGGGCTAAGCGTTAGGGGCCCGTCAAGTCGCCGAGCAGCGGCCAGCTTGAACGGCCGAGGGGGAAGCAGTGGGAGCGGGGGAGGGTCGCTCCAAAAAAGGCGAGTTCATCTTCCGCTCGTCGATTCGGAGTGTGTCCCACGGAGCGGAATTTTGCCTCCTCACGGATTTTAGAAAGCGCTCCGGATCTACGAGTGGAATTCACCATAAGAAATTCTTATCTCTTCTCGGAAAGGGCTATGGACCGTACACATGGCCAAGGCCCTAGCATCCCCCCGACCATGCTCCTCGAGGTGTGGACTTCCCGATTCTGCAGGAGGGAAGGTCGGCAGAGCAGGAATTGCATTCCGGATGCGTGTTTGGCGATGGGGTGGTGAATAACCTCTGAACCGTTGGAGACCGCTACTTGCAAAAAAGTCAACAGCCCCGGACCGGCGCCCCCTTGCCAAAAAAGAAACCACAAAACCTGTTACGTCCCTTGCCGCAAAGAGTGTGTTTACTCAGTTCCTATGTCCTGTGCTGCCCGATACATCGGCCAAAACGGGGCGCGGCTTGCAACGCACCTGAGGCTGAGAGAGCACGGCGAACGAGGTGAAGAAAGCGGTTTCCAACGGTTCAGAGGGTTATTCACCACCTGATCGCCAAACACGCATCGGAATGCTACTTGTCGGCCGACCTTCCCTCTACCACAAGAATCGGGGGTCACACCTCGAGGGGGAGATACTAGAAGCCTTCGCCATGTGTCGATCCAAGGACAACATCGGATCCCCTCCATTGCCCTTTCCGGGAAAGAAATAAGATTTCTCTTAGTTCGGAGCTTTCTCCCCTCCGTTCCTGACAGCGACGTAACCTTGACGGCAGAGTGCTCCTCCTCCCCCCCCCCTTTTTTTTCACCTCCTTCCACCCTTTTCTCATCCCCTTCCTTTTCCTGTACAGAAGCAAACTCTTGGTGTAAATAAATGCTGTTGCAGTTGGAAGTTTGTGATTGTCCGTCCCTTCTCGTTTTTTCTTCCTCAAGTTTAATTAAATGGGTAGGAATGTTTCTCATTTTGCACGAGCTTACTGAATCTGGTGGGACCAGAAGTGTACTTGGACGCACCACAAACCAAGAAGCTTTCTTGTCGCCGTGTAATTTCAAGGATAAAAGCGGTCGTTTTCAGTTCTCCATCGCAAAACTCGATGACAAAGTTGGGGTGGCACTGTTGGCGTTGTTAACAATGCGATCCCCAGGATTTCGTCCTCAAGCTTTGCGATTCTCGCAGTGAGGGCATTGAATGCGGTTCGCACAGTGGACCATGAGCACTGCGGTAGCATTCGATTTTTGGGTTCTTGAAAATCAAAGCTTCGACGATGCGTTTGGACAGTGGCTCGTGTCCAATCGCTGGGATGATGCGAATAGCCAAATCTTTAAACTCTGTGAAATTGCCCGTGCCCTCTGCTTTGCCAACCCTCGCACGTGGCTATGATAAACATTGGCGGCGTATAATCGGCTACAGATCACTTAGGCGCTTATTAGGATCGTGAGTTGACAGGACGAACGCTGCCAGTTTTTCTCGGGCTTTATTTTAGACTGCCACTGCGCGAAAAGAAAGACATTAACGCGTGTTTCATAGGTTATGAATGTCAAGCAATACAATTACGCGGTATTTACTGAAATGATAAAATAATGTATCGCCCTTAAGTTGCATCCCAGTACACCATGTAATCACTGATACGTGTTTCGTCATTGTTTTAATGAAGTACACGCCATTATGACAAGAAATGCTATTTTATAAATTTATCTCGTTACACGCGATGCCCAATCACGTGGTGGTTTCAGGACTGTCACTCTTCCATATGGCAGTTGAAAACTCCAGATGGCAGCACCGGGCTAAACAGAACTATTTATTAGTATTTGCGCCTAAAAGAAAGGCAAGCAAGCGAAATATGTTTACAGTATTTTGTTCAAGACGAGACATCGCACATATAATCGAAAAACAAAATATCTCGGAAGAAACAAAAAGTAAGCCGAATTTGAAAGAAACAAAATCGAAAAACACGGAACTCAACCTATAAAACAACGTTTCTCTTTTCTTTACAACAGGAGGCTACGGGTGTGCATCACGTGCACCACACTGGTCCATGGAATGTCCCGCAAAGGCCAGGAAAGTTCTTTCAACGTAGCTGTGGTGGAGCCATTTGCGCACTGGATTACGTTCTGTATAGCAACGATAGAAGATATTTTGTGTGCGATGTTTGGACATGATACGAATATAAAGGATCAGCGCTGAACATTACCATCTTTTTGACGTACTCTTCTAAATAGATTCACTGTACAGTTGACAAATAAAATTATAGACAACAAAGGTATTGAACTATCTTTAAGAGAGCTTCGTTTCAGCTTGGGTCCGGACGCAGCCGATGCTACGAGCGCGAGCGTGTGGCTCTGAACAGTGCTTGCATTGCACGAGCGCGCGTGCTTGGCAGGGACGCTGAAAGCCCGAGCTCGCGCTTGTAGCATCGCCTGCGTCTGGGCCTGCTGAGACGAAGTATAGTAAAAGCGTAGTGGACCCTGCGTTGCTCTGACTAAAAAAATCAATGCTTTTTTTTTTCTATCTCTCTTGTTTTTTTTGGGGGAGGGGGCGGGGGGAGGGGCGTGGGGGGGGGAGTTGGATTTAGCATGTCAAAGGCGTACTGAGCCAGGAGTGGTTGAGACAGGACGCAGGGCATGTATTTGGGCGTAAATAAAACGTTTAGAAAACTATCTCTCTCCCTCTCTTGATGGTCGCGCGACCTCAAGAGTTCAACTGCCGATACCAGAGCGGTCTGGCGCAGACATGCCCAAGTTACCCTCAAATAACGTAATTAAATACCGCTACTCGTTACTCGCTCGAAAGGTAACTAAATATGTTACTCGTTACCGATTTTCATAAGGAACGCATTACCTGGCCTCAAATGCACACGGCACGTCAAACAGTCTCAACATGTTTGCATGGCCAGCAAAGCTGAACGGTGTGACCAGGTTGACTGAGAGAACTAATTGAAACTTTACCTATGATACGAGATCGCCAAGTCCTGGCTACCCCTGTTGGCACAGCCAATATCGGGGCAGGTGCTCGGCGTGGTCTTGCTTTTAGGGTCGTTTGATTACTTCTCTCGGGTTTGGCAAAAGTGACGAAGCTAAGACGAGCTGTCGAAACCTGAACTGAAAAGACGCGCGCCAAAAGAGTCGTCTTGCCATGTTCACGGACCGCAAATACATAACGGCGTTCAAGTGGTTTGAACAGTTCAGATTCTTTGTAAAAAATTCATTTTTTACCGCAGAAAACGCAAATTCAAGGGTATTGGGGATTGCAAACGAAATTTAGAAGGCGTCAATAGCGACGTCGTTCAGCGTCCTCGCTTGAGCGTGCTTCAGCGCTACAAAAAATTTGAGCGAGCATAAAAAGTGATCTGCTCTTTCTCCGCCGCTTTCGCGCCTTCTAAATTTCTGTTTGGTCCTGACAAACTCAGTCAGGACCATCTTGAGTTGTTTTTTAAACTGCACGGAACAGGACGGGTAACAACAACAACCCCACAGCACTGGAGTTTCGGTCAGCATACAGAAAGTGCTTGCTCGCCAACGTCCTGCCCTCAACTTGCGGCAACTGCCAGGTTGACGGCACCGAGACGCTTTTCGTAAGCTCGTCGGCGCAGCACCAGCAAGACCAGAGAAGGGCTGAGGATGCAAGAGGCGAAGGGGCCAGCAGTACTGTCTCCTACAAGTCGCTTTCCGAGTTCGCCGAATGTGTTGTAGAATACATTGCTGGAAACGTGGCAGTCAACTTTGCTAAAGTGACCAAATGCCCAGAGTGCTCTAAGATCGCACTTCTTACAAGAGCCAAGTGCGACCTGATACTGATCAAGGATGCTGGTGGGCTCCATAGCCCCTCACAGGACGTCCCTGAGGCCTGTGCAAGATAGCGGAGCAGGTGCTACGTAGGCACTTTGACAAGGCGGCCAAAGGAGGGCGAAACTGGCTACAAAGACTGCAGACAGAGGCAATGACCATCATCTTTATGACCCCGCTGTTTAAGAGGTTTGACCACCTCTTCTTGGCACAGACAATCGACAACCAGTCCCACTGCGCAATTATGGTCAAGACAATGCTGGAGTACTTCTTCAAGCTGCGAATCCACCACATGTGCCGTCAGCAGAGGGCCACAGAAAGAGGTCGCACCGTCCGACAGTTCTTGACGAAGTTGGTAATCTTTCGCGGACA
>JAZHYW010051931.1:0-24815 GCA_037355805.1 Ixodes ricinus
ACGGGCCCAAAGGAGAGTACAATATTTTATCGCGTGCATATATCTCAGAACGGATACCAAGCTACCAACATGAATTACGTCGGCATATACCGCGGACTAAGAGAAAACGTAACACGATATTGAGCATTCGTGAAGCAACATGTGGATATCGGTATGCCCAGTGCCCACGTATACGACATCGCGTGAACGATATCGTAAAGCAGCACGAGTTACCACACGGCAATACGCGAGAGAAAGATATTGGGCGTGGATACACACGGAACACAAACGTTCCGCGTTGCGAACATATTAACATTGATCGACAGTGCAAGCATGTACGCCTACTGGAACGGCACACAGTAACCACAGCCTCGCGCGCTTGAAATGCTAGACAACCACCAAACCATTCTGAATAACTAGCTGGAACACCCGCGACCTACCTTTTAATGAGAAAGCCCAATATGACGTGCCTAATGGAGTGATCGTTTTCCAACAAATGTTTATTGCAGTTGTTGCAATGCAACAAATGTTGATCGGCAAACGATAAACCCAACGTATCGGAATACAATTCGATGTTGCAACACAATATCGCAATACCGCAAGAAACTATCGGTGTTGGGACACAACATCGAATACGATATCAATACAAGTTACCGACGGTGGGATATACAACATCAAACACGATATACAATTCGAGGTTACCGGTGTTGGGACCCCAATCGAACGCGATACGTGACAATGTCGGTTCGCACGATAAAGTAATGAGGGTGAATAGGTTTGACAGGTCACGTGCACGTAGTTGATTCTTAAGCGCACATTTCTCGATATTGACCCACCTTTCTGGGTAATCCTACGTCGTACACAAAATACACGACAACATGCGAGCACATTTCACCCACCACTCTTCGTCGCCTGTTTCGCGAGATTGACACACTGCATAAAAAACGACGTGAAAAATACGTCCACTTGCGCCATCGAACGATACGTTACAGCCTCGTTTTTTGAAGAAGATTAGTGGCCTTCGCCAACCCGCGCGCGCGCCAGCTCGCGTTCAGGAGGCAGTTCGACGAGCCTGCGCTGACTGCGCTGTAGCCGAGGCCGAGCCGCCGAGCCAGCAGAGCGGCCGAGAGTTTGCCGAGAGAGCCGCTGGAGCCGCCAAGCCGCCAAGCCGAGCCGCCGAGCATGCGCAGTGCGCAGCGGGCGGGCGTCGGTCGCACGACTCGCTGCGACCCGGCAACCCGGCCAACCAGGCGCCGCCGGCGCCACGCCGGCGCGACCGATGGACAGTTCGTCGCGCTCTTTGCTCGTGGGCATCAAGTGAAACCAACACACTTTCAATTGCTTCGAAAGGTACGTATACACGACTTTATTACGTGCGGCATTGAGTGCTTTGGTGTACAAGGATCAAAGTGAACACCGAAGGTACAGAAAGGAGACGTGAAGTTTTGAAATCGCAGCTTATTTGAACGCATGTGTCTCCAGTTGAAAGCCTCTAGCTGTGCTCTGTTGCAGGCGCCATTTCGACTGCGTGTACTCCAATGTAACGTCAGTCAGTGTTCACACTCGGCTAGCTTTGCTATCTTGTTATCTCATGTGCGAAATAGGCATAGAAACCAGCGCCGCGTCTCTTTCGGATACTCAGCCTCCAACCCCCTTCCTTCCGGCGTGCTTTCTGCCGCGACCGTTGGGCTCATTGGATTCGCGGGCTCGTTCGAAGAGCGTTGTTTAAAGCTGGCGAGTCGCCGAAGTGTTACCGGAGCTTCTCTTTAAGAAAGTCGCGATCAACGCTCGGCTCTGAGCTCGTACTTTTTCCTCCCGGGTAGGCCATGAGTGCCGACCACTGATCTGTGGTGCCGACTGGCGCCGAACGAAGTTGAGAAACGCTATACTCTGCTTCATACTTCGTGTGCAACGCTGTCGAAGCTTTTGGCGCGAGCATGGGGCTTTATCTCGTTGATCATTTGCACCCGTTGTCGCGCAAACAAAACCATAGATGAAGCGACGCGCTCGCGCCAGTAGCTTTGACAGCGTTGCACGCTAAGTATGAAACGGAGTATAGCAAGTGAGTCAGATTTCTTGTGACGCCGACCAGATGCGCTGCTATCAACTGCGCAAAGCAAATAATGTAAAAAAACACGCACTAAAAATACACGCGTTTTTTATTGGCCATGTCTCACTTCAATCAACGCAAAGTGAATCGCGGCTGTACGTCGGTTCAGTGGCGTACGCAGGATTTCACTTTTTTTTGGGGTGTGGGCGAACGGGGGCGAACGGGGGCGGGGCGGGGGCGGCGGCGGCGGCGGCGGTGGCAGCGGCCGGGGGGCCAGGGCCGGGGCTGGACCAACGAGAGTGAAGGGGGACAAGATAACAAGAAAAGAAAGTCCCAAAAGGAAATAAAAGCATTTTCCATTTTTTTTTTAATAACTGTGCATTCGCCATATTGGTTTGGGGATGATTATGATACATAAAAATGATGCCCCGGAAATTACCCACGGAAGGCATTTGCATTTCACTTTTTTTATTTACAAGTCACGTCAAAAGAAGGCACCAGAGTAAGAAAAAACAAGAATAATAAAAACAAATATTTTATAAAGTACTACTCCAATGCACGAAGCCTTCTACTTTTCGTACAGGTACTTCAGTTAGATAAGCCCCAGCAAAGGCAGCAAGACAGTCTCATGGGGTCACACCAAGAATAACGGCATTCATGCTCGAGTCCCGAGTCATGTCACCGAACTTCACTGAACATAATGGTACATTCCCTTTCCTTAACTTTTCCCTCTGAAATGTGTATTTCTGTTGTTGTTGTTTTTTCTTTTTTTGTAAAAAGGGTTGTACAACGTTTAAACACCCGAACGTTCCTAAATCGTCTCTGTACCAGACAATAGGGTGTCTTAGGCCCGCTTCAGACGGGGCAACGTTTCCAGCAATTTTGGGGTTGCTGGTGGGTTGTTCCATAGCTTTCCCTAGATCGACACAAATTGCTGAGATCTGGTCCGGCTCGAAACGGACGAGCAACTCGGACAACTCGGAGACGTTTGAAGCGGCAGCAGCCAATGGGGAATGTGATATTTTCACGTGACACACCTGTGTGGTGATGATGACAACTGAAAACTTAGTTCTGGTTTGAAATGGATCGTTTTTGGAAATAAACTATTTCAAAAAGATTGTTCGAGACGCTATTTCCTGCTTTTTGTGGTTTGCTACTCGCAGACGCTATTTCCTGCTTTTTGTGGTTTGTATCAGACTTTTGTATCTCTGTCTGGCCAAAGCATCTGTGTTACACTAAGACTGGGTTCTTTAGGATGATGTGCAGGTCATATCAATTCGCAGCAAATGGCTGCCAATCAGGAACACGAGTTTGTTCTTGGCCACCAAGAGCAGTATTCTCACGGTGAGCTATTGCCCGCCTATTTGAGCTTTATGTTCCATTCCTCTTGGATGCCATTTCGTATGTGCAGTGGTCTTGGCATAATAGTATTTTGTCGTCTCTCTTCTGCAGAAACACCAAAGTTTGACTAAGATCGGGTTCTTTCTTATACGTGCAGGCCTTGGTGGCAAGCACCAGCCAATCAAGGCCACAAGTTTGCCCCTTGCTGCTCATGGCAAGTGTTTTCAAGGTGAGTGATTGATGCCTATCGGAGTTGTGTGTTTCATTCCTCACAGACACTCTATTTCCTGTCTTTATAGTGGTCTTGTGTCAGGCTTTTGTGTCTCTGTCCGGCCAAAGCATCTGTATTAGACTAAGACTGGGTTCTTTCGGATATGTGCAGCAGTTCTTGACAGCAAGTGGCTGCCAATCTGGAACACGAGTTTGTTCTCGGCTACCAAGAGCAAGTATTTTCAAGGCGAGCTATTGCCCGCCTATATGAGTTTCAGCATTCGCCAAGGAGCGCAAAATCAAAGCCCGGGGGTTGGCCATTGCAAAAATGTTCACTCGGAAGCGCATAGGGAGGAAGCTTTACAAACGTATCCACCTGGCTCAACAAGTGAAACCGAAACTAAAAACGAGGGTTTCATTTAACAAAAAAACATTGTCAGCCTGAGTTAACTCGGGGCAGCACGGAGCAAACAAGACACGGTACGAGTGTGCTTGGTTCAGGCTTTTATAGGGGTGGTCGATTACTCGGTGTTTTCTAAAAAAATATTTTTTTCCAAACGTCTGGTGGTCGAATATTCGGGGATGGGCATTAAGTCAGAATGTTAAGGTAAAAATTTCATCCACATGCCGGGATTCATGTGCCTTGTCCCCCTAGAGAGGAGGACAAGGCATTTAAAATTTAAGGTTCGCAAAAGCGGTGCGTCAGTATTGACGTCTCATTTTACATCAGGTCTCTCAATTTAAAACGCATTATAAATGACATGCCTGAGATTCGTTTGGGTGTACTTCCTCTCAGCAAGTATATGGTTCTGTCTCAGAAAGGTCTAGTCTGATGTTGACCGCACCTCAGGTCTCCCCGACGATTCATCAGGACGAGACCCAGCCGGGACACTAGGGAGGAGCAGCTTAAGCAAGGGAGGCTACATATACGACAGCTTCTTGCGGACAAGAAACGAAAATAGATAGATGGTGGGTGTTTCATTTGCTATGCCTTTTGGCATGCACATTCTGTTTGTTATGTTTCAAGATTCCTGGAAAGTTCAATTTCAACTATTGTAAAATACCGAGCATGCGCCCAGATCGCAAAAGCGCCTACCCCTTGTTTTCGGAACAATCCGCAAATAAGCAAAGGGCATACTAGACACCCATCCACCTGTTTTGAACCATGCTCAAAATATTAAAAGAACACACCACGCGCCCAGGTGCCGTGGCGTCCTTGCCACAATAGTGTTGGTCGCGGAGCTGACAGATTTGTGCCTGGCACAAGACATGGCATGGCCTTTGGGAACCAGGGAATCGAGATTCGAGATGTAGCACAGAAATTGGAGGCAAGCGGCGAAGGTGAGCAGAGTTAACGGAAAACACTAATGAAGGGGGCTCCGTCGCATGAGGCATCTATGTCCCGTGCATGCAATTTTAAAGTGTGCTGTAGGCGGCTACTCAAAGAAATTGTTACTTATACGTAACTAATCGCTAATCTCTCTTGCAGTTTCCACGGCCCAAAAGCCAGCAGGCGCCAGTTTGTTCTCGTTCAAAGGTGAGGATTCTAGATTTTCTAGTTTGCTCTGAAGCAGCAATACTGAAGCCAGACAGGCTCTAGGGCATATTCAATTGACGGAGCTAAGAACGACTGGGGACGCTTTCATTGAAGCTTGTTTTGCTTCAAAAGACGTGGACAACACATCTGTCGACGTGTGTCCAGCTTTATCGCAAGAGGCATATTACGTCACGCACATGTAATTTTGAATTTATGCGGCTTAATGTGCTCGTAGGTGGCTACCAGTGATGTGATTGCTGCGACAATTGCGGCAAACTGCGCCAAGGGGCTAACTCTGCTACATCCTGCTACATTTTGCCGAAATATGGGTAATCTGCGCCAAGTCTGAGCCAAAGGACCAATTTAGGTCGCCTTTCAAAACCGAAACTAAACTGAGTAATGTAATTCAGCAGGCATGTGTTATGTGGCACAATCGGCCACTCTGACACAAAGTACCGTGCATCAATTGTCCACCCGGTCTTGCATTGTTTTCCCGGCGTTTCGCGCTCTCGATAGACGCAGAGGTGTGCAGACGCCTCCGGCGATAGCGTGCCGGGTACCAGCTATGACGTCGTGCTGTGAAACGAAGCCACGTTTTTGCTTGGCAGGAGTCACTTTGTGAGCTGAAGCAATGGCCGTGGGAAAACTATATTTGGTCACGGCCTTTTCAGTCACCGTGGTCGCGCGACTCGAATGTTGCCGTCCCCACATCACTGCAGATATGGTACTTTCTAAAATGAAACTAAGTACTGCCACATGTTCATCAACATTCCTGTTCTTGTTTAAATCATACGTTACTAAAAAATCCACCTTTAATTCAAAGACTGCTCTGCCAAAGTATTGATTATCAAGGTTCCTCTCGGTGGGCCTTCTTTCGAGAGGGACATCGGTACGTGAAAAATCTGCCTTGAAAGAAAGTTGAAGAGAAGTGAGCTAAAGCAAGGAAGACAATGTCTGCACGTTGAACCCGCACAGCGTGCTCCTTTGTCTCGAGTTCAGTCGTTGTACAAAGCGCTCGAAGAACGTTTTGAGGCTGGCTCACAATGTCTTGCATCGATGCACTCAGGTTCTTTATTTTTTGTGTGTTTAGCTTGTTTCTTGTTTGTCGGCCTGGCAAGCACGCGCCACTGGACTGTTTTTGTCGCATGCTCGAAAGTTACATTTTGTGTAGAATTTTGGGGATAAGTTAGCGACGGAGCTGAGGGGCATGGTTTCGGTTTCAATCGGACAGCTGTTGTCTGCGGTCGCGCGACGAAGCATGCTCAACAGCAGGCCTGCCGAAGTTGGCCTCACGTGCATGCGAACATGATTGCGTAACTGAGGCACCAGCTGGTACGCTTGCAATTCATTGTTTTACGTTTGCTTACTTTTGACGAAAATGTGGCACGTCGGGAACCAGTAAAACGATGGCAAGCGGTTTTCGAAATTGCTTGGCAATGCCTACAGCACTGTACACTTGTGGGATGTCTGAGCAGTAAAAACAGAAGCATCGAGTTCCGCCAGAACACGTCACATCAGAACACAACACAACACAAGTGCCCTTCGTTTGTACGGCACTTAAAACGAATATTTTCGTTTTCCTAACAATATCGTCTCCAAAATCCGCTTTTGCTGCTCTGAAACACTGTCCAGGCTGCTCCGAAAGCCGCTTTTTCTGCTCCAAAACACTGTTTTGTTGCTCCAAATTTCACGTTTGCTGCTCCAAAACACTGTTCTGGTTGCTCTGAAACGTGCGCCAAAATGGCTTAGGCTAATCACATCACTGGGCTACTCAAAGAATTCGCTACTTGGACGCAACTAATCGCAAATCTTTTTTGCAGTTTCCATGGCCCACAAGGCAGCAGGTGCCAGTTCATTCTCGTTTAAAAGTAGGATTATAGATTTTCTGGATTGCTCTGAAGCAGCAATACAGAAGGCAGACTAGCGGTGCGGCATGTTTAATTGAAGAAGCTCAGAACGACAGGGGACGCTTTCACTGAAGCTTGTTTTGCTGCAATACAACGCTTGTCTGGCTTCAGTATTGCTGTAGGCGACAAAACGTGTGCCCAGTTTTATCGCAAGAGGCATATTATGTCACGCACATGTAATTTTGAACTTATCCGGCTTAGTGTGCTGTAGGTGGCTGGTCAAAGAAATTACTACTTGGACGCAACTAATCGCAAATCTTTCTGGCAGTTTCCACGGCCTAAGTGCCAGCAGGTGCAAGTTTGTATTTCCTCAGGGGTGAGAATTCCAGATTCCCGAAGCAGTAATACTAAAGTCAGACAAGCTGTAGGGCATTCTTAATTGACGGAACTCAGAACGACTGGGGGCTCCTGCATCGAAGCTTATTTTTTCTGTAATACACGCGGGCGACATTGATGTGTTCCCAGTTAAGTCGTAAGAGGATATCTATGTCCCGCGCATGTAATTTTGAATCTTTCCGACTTAGCGTAATTTTCGTGGCTACTCAAAGTAACTGCTACTTGGACGCAACTAATCGCAAATCTCTCTTTCAGTTTCCACGGCCTACAAGCAAGCAAGCACCAGTTCGTTTTTCCTCAAAGGTGAGCATTCCAGATAATCTAGTTTGGTGCGAAGCAGCAATAGTGAAGCCAGACGAGCGGATACGTATATTTAATTGACCGAGCTCAGAATGACCCGTGGCAATGGCATTGAAGCTTATTTTCCCGCAATCAACGCAGACATAAGTTTGAATCTGTCCGGCTTAGTGAAGGATTGCTGCTTGTCGCGAACTAATCACACATTTTTATATTGCAGTTTCTGTATGGCTGCCGCTAGCAGGTGCTCTTTTCATTAAAAGGTGAGGATTTCACATTCCGTTTTCAAACATCATGTTTTTAACAATTACCTTTCTTTTTGGAAAAAATGCCAGATCCTCCAGTTCAGGAATATATTAGATATATCTTGTATGAATAAGCCGAGCGGTTTGCTTCTTTATTCAAAACTTGACAACAGCAACATTTTTTTTTATTTTATCACTCAGAAATACACACAAGGAGAGGCTGCGTTGCAAAAGAAATGTCGTGCTGCCCTATTGGAAAACCCCAATATTAACAGGATATTAGGGATATTGGGAAACAAAATATTTTTAATGTATTACAATACGATATGGATAGTGTATTGGAACACATTACATGTATTGTATTGTATTACAATAAGGGTTTGTTATGGGATTCCAATATCCATAATACGCTAAAAATATTGGAATCCCATACCCCTATTGGAAAATCCCAATATCAACAGCGTATTATGGATATTGGTAAACAATATATTTTTATTGTATTACAATACAATACGGACAGTGTATCGGAACACATGACATTTATTGTATTGTATTACAATAAGGGTTTGTTATGGGATTCCAATATCCATAATACACTAAAAACATTGGAATCCCATACCGTATAAACCCTTTTTGCATCCCCATGTGTCGTGTGGGGATCCAATAAGGGTTTACAATTCGAGTGTACTTAGCGTATTATGGATATTGGAATCCAATATATTATATCGGCCACCAATGGAACTTTATACGAGTTGGAATATCACAATCAGCACGAACATTTCTTTGCAACGCAGTCTTTCCTTGTGTGTATTTCCGAGTGATAAAATAAAAAAAATCGTTGCTGTTGTCAAATGATGAATAAAGAAGCAAAACACTGGGCTTATTCATACCAAATATATTTAACATATTTCTGAACTGGAGGATATGGCATTTACTGCAAAAGAAAGGTAATTGTTATGGACCCTCATTCAAAAACTTGATGTTTGAATACGGAATGTGAAATCCTTACCTTTTAATTAAAATAGCACCTGCTAGCTGCAGCCATATAGAAACTGCAAGAGAAAAATTTGAGATTAGTTTGCGACAACTAGCAATCCTTCATTAAGCCGGATAGATTCAAAATTGTGTCTGCGTTGATATCGGAAAAATAAGCTTCAATGCCACTGACATGGGTCATTTTGAGCTCGGTCAATTGAATATACGTATCCGCTCATCTGGCTTCACTATTCCTGCTTCGCACCAAACTAGAGTATCTGGAATGCTCACCTTTGAGGAAAAACGAACTGGTGCTTGCTTGCTTGTAGGCCGTGGAAACTGGAAGAGAGATTTTCGATTAGTTGCGTCTAAGTAGCAGTTACTTTGAGTAGCCATGTAAAGTACACTAAGTCGGAAAGATTCAAAATTACATGCGCGGACATAGATATCCTCTTGCGACGTAACTGGGCACACGTCATAGTCGCCCGCGTGTATTACAGAGAAATAAGCTTCAATGCAGGAGCCCCCAGTCATTCTGAGCTCCGTCAATTAAAAATGCCCTACAGCTTGTCTGGCTTCAGTATTGCTGCTTCCATAATGTGGAATTCTCACCTTTAAGGAAAAACAAACTGGCACCTGCTGGCGCTTAGGCCGTGGAAACTGCCAGAAAGATTTGCGATTAGTTACGTCCAAGTACCAATTTCTTTGACCAGCCACCTACACAACCGGATAAATTCAAAATAACATGTGCGTGACATAATATGCCTCTTGTGACAAAACTGGCCACACATTTTGTCGCCTACAGCAACACTGAAGCCAGACAAGCGGTACGGCATATTTAATTGACGGAGCTCAGAACGCCTGGGGACGCTTTCACTGAAGCTTGTTTTGCTGCAATACACGCGGTGTATTGCAGCAAAACAAACTTCAGTAAAAGCGTCCCCAGTCGTTCTGAGCCCCGTCAATTAAATATGCCGTACCGCTTGTCTGCCTTCAGTATTGCGGCTTCAGAGCAATCTAGAAAATCTATAATGCTTACCTTTGAACGAGAATGAACTGGCACCTGCTGCCTTGTGGACCATGGAAACTGCAAGGAAGATTTGCGATTAGTTGCGTCCAAGTAGCAATTTCTTTGAGTAGCCACCTACAGCACACTAAGCCGGATAAGTTCAAAATTACATGTGCGTGACATAATATGCCTCTTGCTATAAAACTGGGCAGACGTTTTGTCGCCAAGAGCAATACTGCAGCCAGACAAGCGGTGTATTGCAGCAAAACAAGCTTCAGTGAAAGCGTCCCCTGTCGTTCTGAGCTCCTTCAGTTAAATATGCCGTACCGCTAGTCTGGCTTCTGTATTGCTGCTTCAGAGCAATCTAGAAAATTTATAATTCGCACCTTTGAACGAGAATGAACTGGCACTTGCTGCCTTGTGGGCCTCGGAAACTGCAAGAAAGGTTTGCGACTAGTTACGTACAAGTAACATATTTTCGAGTAGCCGCCTACAGCGCACACAAAATTACATGCACGGGAGATAGATGCCTTATGCTACGGAACCACCTTCATCCATGCTTTCCGTTAACTCTGCTCACCTTCGCCGCTTGCCTCGAAATTCTGTGCTACATCTCTAATCTGGATTCCCTGGTTCCCAAAGGCCATGCCATGGCTTGTGTCAGATACGGATCTGTCAGCTCCGCGACCGTCACTATTGTAGCAAGGACGCCACGGCACCTGGGCCGGTTTGCTCACCTTGCGGCCGCGGCTGCAGCTGCGGCCAGGGGGAATTTTTATGTCACGTGACCAGCTCCATAGGGACAAGGAAGTACCTAGCGTCCCTGCCTAATGGCGGAGAAATCCGTATCGCTTCAAGCACAGAAGCCTAATATCGCCCGCAGAAACTGACTGCAGGGACTTTCAACTGGAGTCCAATTGACCACACTCTTTTACTGTAGGAGCGGCAGGTAAAGTTACGGCCAGGGAGGGTGAGTGTGGGCCAAAATAAAGAAAAAAACGACGCGAGATAAAAGTGGTGGCAGTATATTTATATACCTACACTAGCGCCGCTGGCTCGCGCCTTCTGCTGTGGTAGAGAGGTTAGAGCCCCGGTACTCGTCGTTGCGGCGTGAAAGTTCCGAGTTCAAATCGCGCTAGGAACTTCTTTCTTTTTGTTTTTTTTCGTATGTATTTTGAGCGTGTCTCACTCTTTAACTGTGATCCTTTTTACAAGTCATCCACTTGCGCTACTGCGCCTTAGACGGTTTTTACTGTTAGTCCCGCCTGTTCAATCGAAACACCGGGAAGAAAAAAAAAGATCAAGGCAAGTTAACGCGCTAATACAATCGTTTCATAATGTTCATTAAAAGTAAACCAAGGTAACAGCTTCGCTATGGTTTTCACACAAACGGAGCCGAAACAAGCATCCTTTCCCCAGCAACTACAATTTTATCTGTTTTTAAATATACAACGCTCTTGCTACGACTTCTTTCAATAACAGGAGACGCTTATTGAGTACTAATAAAAACTGCAGTTGTGACAGTGAAAAAAAAAAAACTTCCGCAAAATAAGCAAAAAAAAAAAAAAAGACTGGCAGCTGTGGATGCATTGATTGAGCGAAATCCTACAGGCAAGGCAGCAAGTCAAACGTCTGAGAAAGTAGAAAAACCAAAATAAAAAAACCATACTTTTACTAGCATGGAATGTGATAAAAGGTATATTTTTACTCTTTACATTTTGCTGTGGCAGTCGTTTTCTAATATGAACACATTACTTGTTGAATTTTAGTTAGAATAGCAGACTATCACAACTGAATGCAAAAATGAATCAGGCGTCGACATCGTAACCCATCTCTCTAACGCAAACACCTAAAATGGCTTTGGATCAACAAATGAAATTAATTAAAGCAGTTGGAAAACGTAAACAACAATTGCTAGAGAAATTCGGTAGCACAGTTACCTGGCGAACGAAGAGACGGGCATGGGAAGATATTGTCAACTTTCCGCAGAGTGTACGGCAGATGCAGAAGGCGTGGCGGAACTTGGTAAAGAAAGCCAGTGACATGTATGAGCTCTTCCGAGGTCATGAACAACGAACTGGTGAGTCAGAACTACCCGCCCAATGATCTTATGGAGCTCATAGGGCCTTGTCTACAGTCTTAGTGGGAGTGCAGTCAAATACAAGAAGAAAAAAGAGAGACTTTCTCGCGCGATTTGAACCCGGAATTTTCACGCCGCGACGTGAAGTACCGACGCTCTAACCTCTCGACCACAGCAGAAGGGGGCGAGCCGCTGGCGCTGGCGGAGGTATATAAAGATAGTGCCACCGTTTTATATCGCGTGGTTTTTTTAAATTTTGGCTCATATTTACTCTTTTTGGCCGTAATTTTACCTGCCGCTCCTACAGTATAAAGGGGCGGTCAATTGGACTCCAGTTGAAAGTCCGTGCAGTCCCTTTCTGCGGGCGAAATTGGGTTTTTGTGCTTGAAGCGATACGGATCTCTCCGCCATTAGGCAGGGACGCTAGGTACTTCCTTGTCCCCATGGAGCTGGTCACGTGACATAAAAATCCCTCTTGGCCGCAGCCGCAGCCGCGGCCGCAAGGTGAGCAAACCGGCAATGGGCGCTTGATTAGTTCTTTTAATATTTTGAGCATGGCTGCAAACAGGTGGGTGGGTCGTCTGGTACGCCCTTTGCTTATTTGCGGATCGTCCCGAAAACAGGGGTAGGCGCTTCTGCGATCTGGGCTCATGCTCGGTATTTTACAATAGTTGAAGATTGAACTCTGCGGGAATCTTGAAACATAACAAACAGAATGTGCATGCCAAAAGGCACAGCAAATGAAACACCCACCACCTATCTATTTTCGGTTCTTGTCCGCAAGAAGCTGTCATATATGTAGCCTCACTTGCTTAAGCCGCTCCTCCCTAGTGTCCAGGTTGGGTCTCGTCCTGATGAATCGTCGGTGGAGACCTGAGGTGCGGTCAACATCAGATTAGAACTTTTGAGACAGAACCATGTACTTGCTGAGAGGAAGTACACCCAAACAAAGCTCAGGTATGTCGCTTATAGTGCGTTTTAAACTGAGGGGCCTGATGTTAAATGAGACGTCAATACTGACGCACCCCTTTTGCGAACCTAAACATTTTGAAGGCCCTGTCCCCCTCGCTAGGGGGACAAGGCACATGAATCCTGGCATGTGGATGAAATATTTACCTTAACATCCATCCCCGAATATTCGACCACCACACTTTTAAGAAAAATAATTTTTAGAAAACACCGAGTCATCGACCACCCCTACAAAAGCCTGAACCAAGCATACTCATACCGTGGCTTGTTTGCTCCGTGCTGCCCCCGAGTTAACTCGGGCTGACAATGTTTTTTTTTTTTTTTTTCAAATGGAACCCACGTTTTTAGTTTCGGTTTCACTTGTTGAGGCAGGTGGATACTTTTGTAAATCTTCCTCCCAATGCGCTTCCGAGTCAACATTTTTGGAATGGCCAACCCCAGCCTTTGATTTTGCGCTCCTTGACGAATGCTGAAACTCATATAGGCGGACAATAGCTCCTTGAAAAGACTTGTTCTTGGTGACCGAGAACAAACTCGTGTTCCAGATTGGAGCCACTTGCTGCTAAGAATTGCTGCACATATCCTAAAGAACCCAGTCTTAGTCTAACACAGATGCTTTGGCCGGACAGAGACACAAAAGCCTGACACAAGACCACTATCAAGGCAGGAAATAGAGTGTCTGTGAGGAATGAAACACACAACTCAGATAGGCATCAATCACTCACCTTGAAAACACTTGCCATGAGCGGCAAAGAGCAAACTTCTGGCCTTGATTGGCTGGTGCTTGCTTCCAAGACCTGCATGTATAAGAAAAAAACCGGTCTCAGCCAAACTTGGGTGTTTTTGCAGAAGAGGGACAACAAAATACTAATGCAAGACTACTACACATAGGAAATGGCATTCAAGAGGAATGGAACACAAAACTCATATAGGTGGGCAATAGCTCACATTGAAAATACTTGCTCTTGGTGGCCGAGAACAAACTCGTGTTCCAGATTGGCGGCCACTCGATGCCAAGAATTGCTGCACAAATCCGAAAGAACCCAGTCTTAGTCTAAAGGCCCGTTCACACTCTTGCGACCTCTTAAAACTGGGTTCCTTAAAACTTCTTAAACCAGAGGACACACTGACGCCATCTATTGGGTAGCAGTGTAAACTTGGCGGTCCGGCATATTTTTTATTTCTCTCGCGCATTATCCTTTCTTTTTTGGCTCGAAAACTTTCGTCAATGTTATAAACGAGCCTTTGTTATGGGTATTACGCACATTTGACCTTGGAAATCCCGAAAAACCTTCGCTCTTCGGAAATGCAGTTCCAGGGTCACCGCATAGATGGCGCCACAATGTCAGTGTGTTCCCTCGTTCTATAGAAATTTTAAAAAGTTTTAACAGATCTCATCTCTCTCGGTCGTACTCGGTCGCAAGAGTGTGAACGGGCCTTAATACAGATGCTTTAGCCGGACAGAGACACAAAAGCCTGACAAAAGGCCACTATAAAGACAGGAAATAGAGTGTCTGTGAGGAATGAAACACACAACTCAGATAGGCATCAATCACTCACCTTGAAAACACTTGCCATGAGCGGCAAAGAGCAAACTTCTGGCCTTGATTGGCTGGTGCTTGCCTCCAAGACCTGCATGTATAAGAAAAAACCAGGTCTTAGCCAAACTTGGGTGTTTTTGCAGAAGAGAGACAACAAAATACTAATGCAAGACCACTACACATAGGAAGTGGCATACAAGAGGAATGAAACACAAAACTCATATAGGCGGGCAATAGCTCACCTTGAAAATACTTGCTCTTGGTGGCCGAGAACAAACTCGTGTTCCTGATTGGCAGCCATTTGCTGCGAAGAATACCTGCACATATGCTAAAGAACCCAGTTTTAGTCTAACACAGATGCTTTGGCCGGACAGAGACACAAAAGTCTGATACAAACCACAAAAAGCAGGAAATAATGTCTGCGAGAGATAAGAACAGACCCAGGTGGAGAGGCTCGTTCTGTTTCACCTTAGTCAAATAGTGTAGCTCATTTTGCTAAAACAATGCATATTTGCTAAAAAAAGTATAATATATATTTTGCCTCATTTAGCAGAGTTTACTGCCAAGGGTACCTGCACCCCAGAACAAGTCAGACTTAGTCAGTTTTTTTTTCTTTTGATGAGCGACAACAGAATCCTAAACGGGTGATGAAACAAAATATGAGCCCAGCAAGACAGGCTAGCTTGCCTTGATGCCAGCACAGTGCCTCGGCCGACAAATGAGGTTCTATTCTTGGTCACTTGTCATATTTGGTGGGAATAGTAAAGTAAATGAAAATAAGGCAATCTCTCTTGCAGCCGACAGCTGCAAACGAAATTTATATACCTCGATAAACGACCTGGAAATAAAATTGTATGGTGGTTGAGTGGTTTAAGGTGTCAAATTTGAAACTTACAGACTGTGTAGTTCCAGCTTAAGTCCTCCTGGTGTATATTTTTATCCTTATTAATTATATTTAAATTGTTTTTTTCGGTTTTTGAGGCACAAGCACATAATTTATACGCTAATTCATCTTTAGAAGCGTTTTAATTATACTCCGCGGCTTCCTAGTGCTCGTAATAAGTTCTCAGTAAGAGCGGCTTTCAATTTTTTTTTGCTCTGGCTGTTGTTAGTTTCCTCACCCTTAAAATGCTGACAACTCGACACAAAAGTAATAAAAGTGTGTTTTAAATGTGATGAAGATCAGCATTTCCAAGTTGTACCCCTGCTTCATGCCCCGACCATGCCACCATACCATAGCTGAGTGCAGTGACGAATGGTCCCAGGTGCTGTGACCCGACCGTATATGACTTTACGGTGTGGCGCGACTCATGCAGCCCCTATGCTTCGTGATGGAGCCAGTGAGCGAGGTGCGACCTGCTAGAGCTGTGCAAGCCATAGCTTTACAGCCTGCGAAAGGTGGAAAGATGCCCCTCCTTTGCATAGCTTGCAATAGCTCACCAAGAAGCTATTGCAAGCACTAGGGAGCCACAGAGTGTGAATAAAAGCACTTCTGAATGTGAATTAGTGTGTAAATTATGTGTCTATATGTTAAAACTTAGATATATAAGATATATATATATATACTATATATATATATATGTATATATATAGTACTATATGTGTGAGTGTGTACTAAAACAGAGCGCAAAAAAAACGTCTCCAGGTGGGTTTGAACCCAGAGCTCCACTGCCCTTGATTTCAGTTCCCTAAGGCCCGCTTCAGACGGGTAACTTTTCCAGCAATTTTGAGGTTGCTGGCGGGTTGTTTCCTAGGTTTCCCTAGATTAACACGAATTGCTGAGATCGGGTTCGGCTCTAAACGGACGAGCAACTCTAACAACTCGGAGAAGTTTGAAGCGGCAGCAGCCAATCAAGGATACAATATTTTCACGTGACACCCCGGTGGTGGTGATGATGACAGCTAAAGACTTGGTTCTAGTTTGAAATGGATCGTTTTTGGAAATAAACCTTTTCAGAAAGATGAGTTAGTATTCTCAATGCCATTCAAAGATATAAAAACACGTTTTTAGCGTGCAGTTGTGCGTCTAAATAGTGCAAGAAAAATCAACTTGAATGATGATGATGGCAAGTCGTAGCAATTCGGTTGCTGCGTGTGAACGCAGGCGGCACGTGTTCACACGCAGCAACCGAATTGCTACGACTTGCCATTATCATCATGAAATTTTATTTTTCTTGCAGTATTTAGATGCACAGTTATATCCAAAAAAACATGTTTTTATATCTTTAAATTGTGCTGAGAATACTAACTAATTTTTTAAACAGTTTATTTCCAAAAACGATCCATTTCAAACCAGAACCAAGTTTCATCATCACCACCACAGGAGTGTCACGTGAAAATATCACGAACCTGATAGGATGCTGCCGCTTCAAACGTCTCCGAGTTGTCCGAGTTGCTCGTCTATTTCGAGCTGGACCAGATCTCAGCAATTCGTGTCGATCTAGGGAAAGCTAGGGAACAACCCGCCAGCAACCCCGAAATCGCTGGAAAAGTTGCCCCGTCTGAAGTGGGCCCAAGACACTCTATTGTCTGGTACAGAGACCATTTAGGAACGTTCGGGTGTTTAAACGTTGTACTACCCTTTTTAACAACAACAAAAACAAAAAAAAACACATTTCAGAGGGAGAGTTAAGGAAAGGAAATGTACCATTATGTTCAGTGAAGTTTGGTGACAAGGCTCGGGACTCGAACAGGAATGCCGTTATTCTTGGTGTGACCCCATTAGACTGTCTTGCTGCCTTTACTGGGGTTTATCTAACTGAAGTACCTGTACGAAAAGTAGAAGAAACACATGTGCATAACACTCATTATTCACAAGAAAATTTGTCAACATCCAAAATGACCCATGGAGAAAATTATGCGACGAAGTTTTCGGCCACGTTCGCCGAGTCACCTCTCATGGCCAATGTTTCATTGCAACTTTAATTGTAGTGAACTGTTATAGGGTATATTACAAACAAAGTGCAATTTGGTTTTGTACGAAACTACAACACACAAAACGGCACTCTAATACAGTATGTTGAGGTACCTCTGAACGAATTCCAGGGTTTCATGGTGCCTCCTTCAGATACCTGATGTTGAACATGAAATATGTGCACCAAGGAGTGAGCAAACAGTGACTTCCAATTAGTCTCAAGCACCAATGACATGTCGACAAGGAGTGCAATGTGTAGAAGGTCGGCTAGAAGTGTGCAGCCAAGATGAAAAAGCAAGATATAACGATATCAGAATAACATCACACCAAAAAGGCTCTGTTGTAGTGAGACAATCTAGGCACAGTAATGAGTCAACCGACGTACAGCCGCGATTCACTTTGCGTTGATTGAGGTAAAACATTGCCAACAAAAAAAAATACGCGTGCTTTTTTTTTTAACATCATTTGCTTTGCGCAGCCGATAGCAGGCCAGTTGGGCGGCGTCACAAAAATCTGACTCATTCGATAGCGTTTCTCAACTTCGTTCGGCGCCAGTCGGCACCACAGATCAGTGGTCGGCACTCATGGTCTACCCGGGAGGAAAAAAGTACGAGATCAGAGCCGAGCGCCGATCGCGAGCTTTCCTAAGGAGAAGCTCCGGTAACACTTCGGCGACTCGTCAGCTTCAAACAACGCCTCTTCGAACGAGCCCGCGAATCCAATGCGTCGAACGGTCGCGGCAGAAAGCACGCCGGAAGGAAGGGGGCTGGAGGCTGAGTATCCGAAAGAGACGCGGCGCTGGTTTCTACGTCTATTTCGCACATGAGATAACAAGATAGCAAAGCTAGCCGAGTGTGAACACTGACTGACGTTACATCGGAGTACACGCAGTCGAAATGACACCTGCAACAGAGCAGCACAGCTAGAGGCTTTCAACAGGGGACACGAGCGTTCAAATAAGCTGCGATTTTAAAACTTAATGTCTCTTTTCTGCCCTTCGGTGTTTACTTCGATCCGTGTATACCAAAGCACTCAATGCTGCAAGTAATAAAGTCGTGTATACGTACCTTTTGAAGCGATTGAAAGTGCGTTGGTTCAACACCTCCTAGAAGACAAGGCCGTAGCGCTCTTCTCGTGACGTCGCGAAGGAAGGCCATCGGGGCGCGCGGCGAAGCGAAGGCAACGCACGTGGATCGACCGTCGTAACGCGCTTTTAGTCACATACGCGTGTCTTATTAGGTAAAATGAAAGCTGCACATAGCAGCGGGTCTCGAAAATATTTTATTACACGTTCAAAATATTACACCTCTAAATAATCGGGATGAAATGGTACGGAGTAGGCATATAAGAGAAAACATTAAGCCACGCAATAATTGCTGTAGGAATGCATATTTTACACAGAAATACATCGACAAAATGGCGAGACACGCAGTGACTGGACGCAGCAAAACAAATCACAGTTAAAAATCAGGTAGACGTAGTCAACGCGGACACGGCTAGATAAGTGTCACTTACGATCATGTAAGCGATGTTATCGCGTGAAGCCACTGAATTCTTGCATCATACCCCGGCCACACGGCCAAAGTAATGTAATTTCGATCGAATAATATTATGGGGTCGACAAATCAGCTTGCGACGCTCATATAATCACTCAAGACCTCGAGCTGATTAAGTCCCATTTCATTTAATGAAAATATATTAACTTTTCTGTGTGAGAGGGGTACTAAACTTACTATTTACAATCAACTAATTTACTTCTACTCTATGGGCTCGAGCTGCCTTAGAACAAAATATCTTATTTTGTATACAATAATACTATTACCTTAAATACAGTTAAGATTCTTGTATAAAAGCGGTAAAGGCAATAAAATAACATTAGTATAAATAAACGCATAAGCACAAACAACGCACTTTGTATAATCACACAAACTTGTTATTTACCTTCCAGTGAAAACTAGAATATTACCACGCATATTTACAAATGTCAACGCAACCGCACACGGATAACGACGAACAAGATGCCATTTCTGTCACAAAAAACAAAAACGAAAAAACAACCTGACTGCAGCACTTTACTCGCGTCCCACATGACCAAGAAAGCCAGAAAATATGTTGTTACTCACCTGTGGGTCGCATCCATACGTCCCGCAATAGCCGTGGCGAAAACATTTGAACACGAACTTTAGGTCTTTCTCTGTCGAAAGAGAGGTGTATCGAAAATCAACCAGTGTCATCGTTGGCTGGTTGCCACATATGTCACTCAAACCATAGCAGGACTTGTTCCGCGAATCCACGTAAATGCCGTAGTATCAAGCGAACAGAAAAAAAACTACCTGAGACTGCGGTGACTATCAAGAAACCACAAGAAGGATCAAAGAACCACACACACACACACACACACACACACACACACACACACACACACACACACACACACACACACACACACACACACACACACACACACACACACACACACACACACACACACACACACACACACACACACACACACACACACACACACACACACACACACACACACACACACACACACACACACACACACACACACACACACACACACACACACACACACACACACACACACACACACACACACACACACACACACACACACACACACACACACACACACACACACACACACACACACACACACACACACACACACACACACACACACACACACACACACACACACACACACACACACACACACACACACACACACACACACACACACACACACACACACACACACACACACACACACACACACACACACACACACACACACACACACACACACACACACACACACACACACACACACACACACACACGCACGCGCACGGGCGGCAGCGGCAGCGGTGTGGGAGGTTTAACCAGCTTAACGTCGTCGACCCATCTCTTGCTCACGTGCGCTCCCTGCAGCGATGACCAGATTTTTTCGGTTCCCTTCCCTTCTCAAAGTCTCAGGGTTCTTATTTAGACAGTCAGCAGCTCACACACAACGTAAATTTACCAGAATCGGAGCCCATACGAGTTAAGAAAACGTCACAGCGGACCGGTTCCTTCGTAAAGTGTGGGGATCTGCGGGATTGCACGTAGTCCCGCAGTTACGGGGATAATCATATATAAAAATTAGTACTTTCAACCTTGATAGCGCATTGTATATTATGTTTGTATTATATATATAATAAATTGTACAATACTGCGCTTTTAAAACATAGATTAATGTCAGATAAACGCTCACGAACACCCACGCGCCGCTCGACAAGAAACGTTTTTTTCACGTCGATGCGGTCGATGCCACAAAATTTTTCTCACGTAGTTGCGCTATGGACTTCCTTCCTACGCCATGTTTGTATTATATATATAATAAATTGTACAATACTGCGCTTTTAAAACATAGATTAATGTCAGATAAACGCTCACGAACACCCGCGCCGCTCGACAGAAACTTTTTTCACGTCGATGCGGTCGATGCCCACAAAATTGTTCTCACGTAGTTGCGCTATGGACTTCCTTCCTACGCCATTGTGACATAACCATTTGGAGCGCTCTGGCCTTCTCTTCTAGGAGGTGTTGGTTGGCTTCGCTTGGAGCCCACAAGCAAAAAGCGCGACGAACTTTACGAACTGCCATGCCATCCGTCGGTCTCGGCCAGTCTCGCCGTCGCGGTCGCGCATTCTCGGCGGCTCGGCCAGGCTTGGCTGGGCCGCGGGCCGCTGGCAAGCCGCTGGGTTTGGCGGCTCGCTCAGCCGCTCGGCTGGCTCGGTTGGCCACAGCGCAGGCAGCGCTTGCGCGCAGGCTCTCCGGCTCGCTGGGCTCGCTCCTTCGAACTCAGCTCGAGCTGTTGCGCGCGCGGGTTGACGATGGAAGCTTATCTTCTAGAAATACGAGGCACTAACGTATCGTTTGATGGCGAAAATGCACGTATTTTCTCGTTGTTCTTTATACAGTGCACCACTCTAAGAAAAAAAGGGTGTAGTCAGTTGCATCGGGCGCACATGCACCCTTTTCCTGAAAGATGCACCCTGCGTTACCCAGCTAGTGTACTTGTACACCGACAATGAGCATCCTCCTCTCCCTTAAAAACCTCTAGGTGTATCCGTGCACCCCCACGCTAGTCACGCGACCCGATCAGCTTGTGCTTGAATTCCCTCTTGGGGGTCACTTTTTGGGTTGGTCAGTTTCTTAGGAAGTATGGAGGTATCCTGTACACTCGGTATTGACAGTAGAGTAGGCGCTATGCTTGTTTTAGGCCAATCGGGTCTCCGGGTAGGATCACGTGACTACAGTCTCCAAGCTAGAGATAAGGCAGAGCACGGCACCTGCCTGAAGGCCAAGGCCACGGGTAGCATCCACTGCACTATTAACTTTTGGTCGAACTTTCAAGAGGATATAAGTGACAAGTCCTGTCAATGTGTTCATTGTTGGGCTGCTCCTGAAGATAAGCCTTTGCGAGGGGCCCCCTTTTGGCCTTGAAGGAGCTGCTATTTTCTTTTTCTTTTTCTCCTTAAGCTGAAAGCATAGAAGAAGGTGCGCAGTTGCCGGACCAATGAACTGAAGGCTTTTTCATCCCTCGAATCCGCTGTCTGGGCGGGGGTGACGGCAGGAGCGTGATCATGTGGTAAAGGTTTCACGGATGACGTAGTAGCTTTTCCCGACCTCGGAATGTCTGACTCCCGGCAGTTTCTTGTGTGCTGTGCTGCGACCAGCGGGGCTGCCGTAGGGCTGCCGTAGATTTCGTCCGCGACAACGTATTCGAGTGTACCAAGATTTCCAGTGTTTGAAACGTCCTACGCAACAAGCGATTTCTTCAAAAAAGCCCAAGGAATTCATGTGATGCGTTTTGTGTTCCGTTCGGCAAATTACTGCTTCTGCCACATCGTGTTGAATCTTCACGGACCCCTTTCTTCTCGTTTTTGTGTTTGTGTTGTGCTGCAGTGCCCGTGTCGACATATATTTCGGATTACATATTTCGAGTCCGGTATTTTCATCGTAAGTGCTCTGCAACCTACTTCTTTGCAACAATTGACCGTTCCGTTCCGGATTACCTCTAGAACTAGGCAATGTCTATTTTCTAGCAGCCGGGAGAATAATTTCCCCGAAATTCTATCGGCAGCCGCTTGCCATTAGCTGACTACAATCATGTGACGACTGCAGGTAGAATACTGACTTTCTTAATCTCTTGGCGTTTTGTGAAAACACGTTTTCGTTGATACACGTTCTGTAGACACGTTTCATCGACACTAACGTTTCATCGTCACTCGTTACGCGAAATGCACGCTGTAGGGACATTTTGTCGCGCGTGTATCTCTGAAATGCGTGCTCACCGACTCAGCCCACCCGTTCACGCCGCTTCGTGGCGACAGTCTGCGGCGGCTCATTACGAAAATGTTAACCAACCTGTCCCCCCCGTACACGTCACTTCGCGGGTACAGCTGTCGATGAAACTTCGTTCGATGAATGAATGGCGACTGCGAGTGGAATTTCGTGGAAATAATTCTGCCGGCTGCTTGGAGAATAGACACTGCCTGAGACTCACTTCCGTTTCTTGTTTGCTTAGTAATCTTCTCAGTTGTGTAACAGGTTCTTCGTACCTCTTCAAATATCACGGATTGCTTGCAAGTTTGTACTTGTTTACGGAATAAGCTGTCTAATAAACTTTTATGAGATTTGAAAACAATCCCGTGTGTCCCTTTACCTGCCTTTTTGCTATCACCGGGGCGCATACGTTTTTTAAGGGTTTCCTTGATGTCTTAAATAGGTTTATGAAGTTAGTTATGAAGTGGGTGCGTAAAGTGGTGTGACCATGCACCTTTGAATCGTGTGCATCTGTGTTCTCCTCGAATTCAGTGGTTGTAGAAAGAGGTGCAACAGTACACTATTGAACGGGGTGCTCCTGTGTTCCCTTTGAGAGCAGTAGGTGTAGAAGGGGGAGTAATGGTACACTATTCAGCGGGGTGCATCTGTGTTCCCTTTGAGTGAGGCGGGTTTATGAAGCGGTGCAATGGTACACCTTCGAACGGGGTGCATCTGTGTTCCCTTTCATTTCATTGGGTGTAGAAAGAGGTGTAGCCGTACACCATTGAATGGGGTGCACCTGTGTTCCCTTCGTGTGAGATTTCTGTAGAAAAAGGTGTACATGTGCACCACACCAACGGGTGTACACGTACTCCCATATTTGGGGTGTGCAAGTGTTCCCCCAAAGGGTGTAGTATATGTGACAAGCACATACACCCCCTATTGGTGTACCCCATGACACCCTTTTTTTAGAGTGTGTGTGAATCTCGCAAAGCAGGCGACGAAGATTGGTGGGTGAAATGTGCTCGCATGTTGTTTTGGATTTTGTTGCACGATGTAAGATTACCCAGAAAGGTGGGTGTGCGAAGAGTATACAAGCAACGACATGCACGTGACCTGTTGAACCTATTCACCCTCATTATTTTATCTTGCGAACCAACATTGTACGCGTATCGCGTTCTGTTTGGGTCCCAGCACGGATAGTTTCTTGTGTTGCGATGTTGTGTTGCAACATCGAATTGTTTCGTGGTGCGTTGGGTTTATCGTTGGACGATCAACTTTTGTTGCATTACCACAACTGCAATAAACATCTGGTGGAAAACGATCACTCCAATAAGCACGTCGTTATTGGGCTTTTTTATTGAAAGGTAGGTCGCGGGTGTTCCAGCTAGTTATTCTGAATGGTTTGGTGGTTGTCTAGCATTTCAAGCGCGCGAGGCTGTGTGTACTGTGTGCCGTACGCAACAGCTGTACATGCTTGCACCTTCGATCAATGTTAATGCGTTCGAAACGCAGAACGTTTCTGTTCCGTGTGTATCCACACCCAATATCTTTTTCTCGCGTATTGCCGTATGGTAGTCTCGTGCTGTTTTACGATATCATCCACGCGATGTCGTATATGTGGGCATACCGATATCCACATGTTGCTTCACGAAAGCTCAATATCGTGTTACGTTTCCTCTTAGTCCGCGGTATATGCGCGCATTTCATGTTGGTAACTTGGTATCCGTTTTGAGATATATTCATGCGATATCATATTGTATTCTCGTTGTGGCCCGTGGTCGACGACCGATATTTATGTATCGTGTGGTCGTACAGTATGTCTATGTCGGTCACCAATATGCACGCGATGTCGTATTCTATTCCGATAACCGCGCGTTATATCGGGGTATTGTGCTCCAATATCGTGTTGTATACCAATAACCGATAGATCTATCGGAATATTAGTAGTCCAATATCGTGTTTTATACCATTAACCGCAAGTTATATCGGAATATTGTGCTTCAATATCGTGTTGTATACCAATAACCGTATACTATATTGAAATTGTGCTCCGATATGAGATTCCCATCGTGCGTATTGGGTCAA